>JAOPJO010000017.1:16570990-16593709 GCA_027123675.1 Molva macrophthalma | reverse complement strand
GCTCCCCCGCCCATCCCCCCCCCTCCCCCCCCCCCGCGGCGGCCCCCCCCCCCCCCCCCCCCCCAAAATGAAAAAAAGACTAAACCATGCAGCACAGTGCCAGGGACACAGAACTTTCTGCACATCCGTTCTTTGCAACAACTCGTCTTTATGGACTTCACAATCGAGCCTGTCCCCGATCCTGGGCAAGCGATGATGAGGAGGAGGAGGAGGAGGAGGAGGAGGAGGAGGAGGAAGAAGGGGAGCAGAAGTAGTGATGGTGATTGTGGTGGTGATGATGGGTGTGTGGTGGAGGAGGGTTGATGCGTCTGTTGATGGTGTTAAAGGGAAACGAACCTCAACAGAAACAATACGGCGTACTACATCTCAGGGAAATTTCTGCTGACTGAGGAGCGAGCAGCCCCTCCCATCTCCCGCGGACCGGTCGAGGGAAGGACCACACGACGATGGAAGGACGATCTCGGCTTGCCTACATACAACTAGTTACAACTGTTGTTTATATATAGATATACATATGGTGGATATATAAATATATATCTATATATATAGATATATACTTTTTTTTATTTGTTTGCGCTCTTTTTTCTTTTTTTTTCATTCTGGCAGTAGTTTAAATATTTGAGGGTAAGAACTTTTAAAGGCTTCACATGTTAAGTATTCATTCCATTTACGCCATTGGACATTTCAATGCCTCCTTTAACTGAGCTGACGCGCCTGTGAGCGAAAGCAAGCCCTACAAACGCGGTAGCATCTACACACATTTAGACTATGATAGTGGTATTGGTTATTTTTTTATAAGATAAGTGGTACGGCTTCACAATGCCGAGAACAAATCTGACCGCTCATTTGCTCTCGGCGTGGAACCAGGCTGTTAAGTTAAAGGTGAACTCTACTTTCCTCCGGACAAGGATCTTGGGATTGGATATCCACTCGTCTGGAATTACCTATTTCTTTGGTGAAAGCATTTATGAACAAATGAATGTTTACTTGTTTTTTTTGTGTGTCCGGATAATTGTAAGGTGTGGGGACGGGGTTCTGGGAAACTAGGGTGCGCCAAGAGATTCCTGTTTGTTCGGCACATTTTCTCTCTCCGAGGCATCACCCTGACGGAAGTCATTGTGGGCTACTGACATGGTGGCAATGCTGTGTTTTTAAGAGTTCGGGAAAGGGGATACAACAAACCAACGGTTGAGTTCTGATACTGATACATTTTCATAGAGGGCTACTCAAGTCTAAGTTGTGTGCTTGAATTTAAACTTATGTCCGATGTTTTTAAATATGGGAACCATACTGGTCAAAATATAGATTACTTTCCAACTATGCTGGTTTCATCCATATTCTCATTCACAAAGGCATATTACACCAAACCTGTTGAAATCAAGTGTCGAATAAGATTGTGTTTTTCGCCATCGATGTATTAGCCAATATGGAAAAAGCCTTGTGGAAAAACATTTTCACATAAAAATGCATATTTGTTTCATTATTATAATTTAAGATTTATCATCTAGAATAACAAATTAAAAGTTGCAGTTTAATAAAACTAAAAGCCAGTTTTCATTGTTTGTCTTTTACATTGAAATTGAATTGAGGCCTTGTTATTCCCTTTCATAATCACCAAGCGATTCTTCATAGAAAGCAATCAGACCGTGTATTTTTTATTTCATTCTTATGAGCATTGATTGTATCTGATTTTCATGTTTATTGATGCATACTATTAAATCTTCATGAGTGAACTGAATTAATTTGTAATAATAATTTGAGGTATGCTCTACTCTTATCAACTTGCTAAAACTAGTCACATAACACAAGACTTCCAGTTGATCATTCGAGTTTAGGTAATAATCATGTATATGTGTATTAGACTAGTCGTAAGTACAAATCCTGGACAGAGTGATGCTGTTGTGAATGTAGGTGATTGGCTGTTAAGCGAATGTTCGACTTATTGAAATGAGCAGGCTGATAAAACACAATACAATGTGCTGCTTTTAAATAATCATTATTCAGAAAGAGAAAACACACAAGAATCAAATTTGACCAACAATAGCAGATTATACATAGGCTATCAAAAGAAAAATGTGGTCATTAAAAATAGTAAAAGTATTAATATTTGTTGTTGAATTGGGCATGGGCAGCTTGGAGTGCTCCATTTAGAAGTCGCTCACAATATCTATACAAAAGAATAGTTCTTTATTTTACTGTAAATAGATGGTCAGTCAGCCAGAAGGGGAGCCAGTTACTTATACTGTAATATACTTTTACCCACAATCCTCCGCGGCTCCCTATATAAATGACTTCCACCATTCCTTGAGTCTCGATTTCCTCTGTCCTATTACGTGAGTAGCTGCGCTTCTAAAATATCCCGAACAGAATTAGCAACTGCTGGTTTAACTTAGGATAAATGCCTGGCTGTAATGTTGTCTAATGTTTGTAGTACTTCTGTGCTATTCTGTTCATGCAATTATTGCCTGATGTTTACGTTAATCTAGCTAATGAAAATTCTAGGCCTCAGCCACGTGTCTCAGCTTCAAATGGCTGCAGTGTCTATCACTATTCTGATTGCTACTTACCCATGCAATAATGATGATATGAATGTTGGTAGGGACATCTGAGTTACATTGAGGAAACGCCAACTTTTCTGACTACATGGGAGCAACGCTCAATGCAGTTTTCCCTCATGGAAAAACATCGGCCATATCTAACGGCTGCGTATTTTCTTATTCCCAGCAGTGGCGCCATGAACTCGGCAATGAATCTGGCTTCAGTCAGTAGGTAAGGTTTCTTGTCTTTACTAGGATAAAATACTTGGAAAAAGCTAATGATGAAATACATGTTGGTAGGGACATCTGATTTATATTGAGGAAACGCCAACCTTACTGAACGCCTGGGAGCAAAGCTCAAAACATTTCTTTTTTTCTTAAACGCAACGTTTTCCATTGCTAAATGCAAGCATTGTATCTTTCAGTTTCAACAAAAGATCACCATTGAACCTGGATTCAGGCTAACCTTGCTGTGTCGGATTTGTGATGGAAATCACATTTTTAATCAGGTAAGGGTCTTTACTGCTTATCCAACAGTATTTCAAGTCGAGGATGAACACTAAGAGTAGTGGACAGAAGAGATTTCTGATTAACTAAATGCTGAGACTTTTCAACTTGCTTTTTATGTTGCGGTGTAAGTGACCCTGTACTAACATCCCCTTGTTCAACAGGAACCACACAAGGCTGCTTCATAACTGAGGTACGTTTCTATTGGCATTAGACTTGCTCAATAAAATAGTCCAATCATGCTACAATGATGACCTCATTTGCTACTCTTGACAAAATTGGATGACGAACCTGCAACCACCAATTGCATTCTCTGAGGCATGGTTAACAATTTGGTTGTCATTTTTGGACCGTATGGCAGCATCATGGTATCATTTGTTTACAGATGCTGAGTAACTTCGTGATGTAGTGACGCTACCCCCCCCCCTCCAGGCCAGGTGACTTCCTAACCACTTCTCTGATTATATTCTTATAAACTGCATGTGATGACCATGTTTGAAAAACATTGGGAATCTCTCTGAATAACAATGAAAGATGGCTTTTTACTGATGCAATGCCTTGTATAACTCCTTGGACAGGACATTTGTTACTCAATCTAAATATTAGTATCATGTTTACAGATGCTGATTGACATCCAAATGATGTGACCGACTCCAGTACTGGTAACTTGTCCTAACTCTATGCTCTAATTTTGTAACCCTCAAGCTACAATTGATGACTTTGTTTGAAAAACATTGGGAATCTCTCTGAAAAATATGATAGATACTTTTGTTGCTGATGTAGTGCCATCCAATAGTGCTTTCCTCCATGAGTCTGGGCCCTGAATAACGGTCTTTATGAACTTACAGGTGGCCCTCCTGTACCATCCTGGGATAGTTGCTGGTAAGTTTCAGTCCTGGTGGAACAAGGGTTAACTTGACTACAATGATGAGATTATAGTTCAGCTGAATAACTGTGTTGAAACGGGGATCATTTGTCTTTCGCCCCTGTCTGATGTATACGTTCACGCAGCGTGCCTGATCCGTGTGACGCGGGAAAGTGCTGTAACTATCTTTCCATCCCTCAGAATCTGAAGGGGCAGACGTCTTCCTGAAGTACGTCCCAATAAGCTACAAAGGTGAGGTTCGAGATTTGTTAGCTTAAAATCTGACCGGCTACAATGATGAGATTATAGTTCAGCTGAATAACCGTGTTGAAACGGGGATCATTTGTCTTTCGCCCCTATCTGATGTATACGTTGCGACCATGTTCCGTTCTTCTACTTGGAAGAAGGTGGCTAATGTTGCCTCTGCCTTTTCAGACCGAAGAGACGCAGGGCATTCCTGATCATGTGCTGATGGGAGACGACGGGGTAGGTTTCGTTCTTGAAGGACAGCTGGAGGACACTGATGCAATGATGAGATTATAGTTCAGCTGAATAACCGTGTTGAAACGGGGATCATTTGTCTTTCGCCCCTATCTGATGTATCTGTCCGACGTTACTGTTTGTTACACCGCCTGCAGCAACACATTCTAATGCACTTCTCCTTTCAGGTGGCTTTCTCTACTGCCGGTTCCAGAAAGCCTCATGGTATGTATGCTCTCGACTTGCCCAGCAACTTGAGCTTTCTAGTAACCATCTTGAAGTGATGCTATTGAATCAGGTCACTGATCATATTGAGGATAAAAACATTCTGATTAAGATCGTTTAAAGCACCAAGAAAATGTACTTCTCTATATGAAGTCCTAAACAAAGTCTACTTTTATCTTTCAGGGGAAGATGGCTTGTATCCAGTATCCTGCCCTTGAAAGCACCTACAGATATGGTAAACTAACGGGCATTAATCCACAGCACCTCAGACGACATGTAATGCTGGGTAACTTGGTCACTATTAGAAACATGTCAAGCAAACACTTGGGTTAACATGTGACACCAGCACTGCATGGGAGCCATGTCTCACTATGGCTATCGAGGTCTAATGGGTTTAAAGTGGCCTGTGTGATGATAAAGGGAAGCTGACAAAACCGTGGAGTCTATTCTATTAGCTCTAGCTGATTAAGGTCTGATCAAGTTTCTGATGGCATGTTGCGTCAATGCCTTGCACTCATTATGTTTTTTGTTTTTTTTTGGGTCTAGGTGCTTGAGACTGGCTGTGTCAAAGGTGAGGTTCCAGCATCTTGACCTATGGGCTTTGTGGGTTCTGTGATGTCTCAAATGTCTGACCTGAACAAAAATGTGGACAGTCTTCTTACTGAGTAACCTGCTAGTTCACATGCTCGTCCCTTGACTCTAAAGGGTGTGCCTTACAATGGTTTCCTTTCTTTCCTTCAAGGTGGATGCCCAATTAGATTTATTGGTGAGTAACTGATTGCACTATACACAAATGTATCTGTATATGCAACTAATGATGAGGATTCTGCCAAATGATTAATATGATTATAACCCTACCGTTCCATATAACTCTGACTGTTGCTTCATTTAAAAACATACATGCTTTCCCTAGTTAGCATTGTTCTAAATATTATTCCTTGTGACCTTCAGGTTGAATCTACTGATGCGTTGAAGTCCACACAACAAAGGATTCAACAAAGCTGTTTACTGTGAGTATTAGACATGTTGCATGTGGTCATCAAGATGCAACTAATGATGAGGATTCTGCCAAATGATTAATATGATTATAACCCTACCGTTCCATATAACTCTGACTGTTGCTTCATTAAAAACATGCATGCTTTCCCTAGTTGGCATTGTTCTAATTATTCCTTGTGACCTTCAGGTTGAATCTACTGGTGCTGGTACCTTGAAGTAAACACTACAAAGGATTCAACATAAAGTTGTTTGCTGTGAGTATTCAAGAGATGCGTCACATGCTGTCATCAAGATTCTGCCAAATGTTTTCTTTGATTATACTCCTACCTTTCCATATATCTGTTGCTTATTAAAAGAACTTGCAACTGCTTTGTTCTGATTCTAATGGTGCCTATGTCCTTTCTCTAGGTCCACTTGCATGGATGGAACACTTCATTGGTGGTTTAGGCAGTGTTGAGTGTATTCTAAAATGTGTCAATAAAATACTTTAATTATACTTTAACTTGTATTCTTGTGCTTACTGTTGTGTATGGAATGACGTGTACGTGTGCCCAGCAATGATTAGTTTACATTTTACATTATAAGGGCTGGTCTGTACCACTCATGGCTTCGTAGGGTTGTAGGCCATCCTTTGTTATCCAGGTTAGTTTCCATGGTTGGCGCAAGTCTGCCATGTCAATTTACTCGACGGCAGGTCAAAGTGGGCTCTTGTAGGTCACAGCAACGACATGGCTCAAATAAATACAAGGACTGTTTAAACTATCACCTACCGAATTATACACAGGTTAACTTGTGACGCAAATGATTACGGACACGGCCCTTCTCACTTATGAAATGTGCAGATGAGCGCTAAAATAGCCTGGGAGTAAGGCAAACTTTGCGGAGCCATATCTGACGGCAACTAGTCATACGGCGCGACCCGTGATGAAAGAGTCGCGTTCTGTTGACTCGTTGGTCACGTGAGTGGAGCTAGACCATCCTCTCCTCCTGGTTTCGGCACAGAAACGGGAGGCCGGTTAAATAGGGTTTAAATGGATAAAAGAAGGCACACTGTAACCAGTCTTTCTCCAATAACGTAAAGCCTGCGCCATCGCCAATGATTCTGTTTTCGTTTGTCCCCTTTTTTTGGGCTGTATCTGCAAACGCAGACTTTTTCCAATTTGACAGCATCTCTAACGCTTCCACATACTATTTCAATTATATTTATTGTAATGTATGGGACGGGGAGTGTCAGCCAAATCAAGACGATGCTACCCAGCAAGGTAAGGAATACGATCCGTTTCAAATATTACCTTTTTTCGGAATTACTATTTAAATCAAAATATAATGCACACCATTTCATGCACATTGAGCTAACGTTATTCTTTCCGGGAAGGCACCCTTATATAAGTGGTGATAGACATTAAATCAGACTATTCAGTGGATATTGAATATCTGTCTGGTTTGTGTTTCTTAAAAAATCCATTATGTCACTCAGTAGCTTGGAAACAACGCTGAACACTGCATTTTCTGTCTTGAGCAGTTCCTACGAGGGACCTTTGGGCAGGATTTCCCCAAGAATACATCAACGTGGTACATCAGTGGTACTGTAGCCTGGGCCAGTGCTGTGACACGGGGGACTGCAGGATCACCAACAATATGACAGGTATTGGGCTGTCATACATGTCAGAGTTACAAAACACTCTCGTCTCTTAACATTCACACCCATACACCAGAAGATGACACAATATTCTTCATAAGTATCGCTTCAGGTAGAAGAAGCAAATTAATTGAGTACATTTGTATAGAATATACACCTTCAGATGTTTTTCTAAAACAACATTCATACATTCAAAGATTATTATATATTATATATTATATTTACATTTGGCCTATATATTTTACACAGTTACATATATATTACAAATAGGACCATACTATCTTACCATATATAAAATAGAAACACTTTTATTTGTTCCTCTTATCTGTCTCATTTAATCTTTATTTGAAATGTGTATTCTATGCTTTGCCCATTCAGGCTTGGCAAGGGATCTGCAGATGAAGCTCCATGGCCAGCATTTGGTTCAGTCTGTGGTTCTGAAGGCCATCCAGGGGTTCATTAACAACCCAGAGTCCAACAAGCCTCTCACCCTCTCCTTTCATGGCTGGTCTGGCACAGGCAAGAACTTTGTGGCCAGGATCGTGGCTGATAACTTATACCGGGAGGGGGTAAAAAGCGAATGTGTTCGCCTGTTCATCACTCCCTTTCACTTCCCCCACGCCAGGCTGGTAGACACGTACAAGGTGAGATGGAGTCCACTTGGCACTGAGATGCAGCTGTACAGTAGCACCTTTGATCAGGCAAATACTGGGTTCACTCTGTGGCATGATGCCCTATAACCTAGTAAAAAAAGAAATGGACCGATTTTTGGAACCAGGCACACTTCCAATAGGGGGTGGTAGTGTCTGGTGATCTTATCAAGTTTCACAATTTGGATTTCAAAATTATGATGACTCTGGTAATTACACAACCTTTTTCATCTAATATAGATACAGTTGCACATAGTGCATTTAATCAATCTGCAGGACATCATGTCTGCTGGCATGAGATTAGGATTTGTATTTTTATAAACATATGTATTTTTGTACTTGTTCGAGTAATACATGTTCGAGTAATACATGCATGTGTTACTTAATTAGTCATTATTTCACATTAACAAATAAATGTCCTAATCTGAACTTTGTCCTGAGTTTTTCCCCATAATCTGTTCATTTTATCAAATCTACAAAGCTTTTTGCAACAGTCCCCAAAAAAACCTCAAAGCCAATGTGGTGCATTTAACTTAGATAATTGTACATGACATTACATGTGGTGGATCAAAGGGGGCTGAAATCCTTCTTCTCTGTCCTCTCCAGGGCCAGCTGAGAGAGGCGATCCGGGACATGGTCCTACGGTGCCCTCAGACTCTCTTCATCTTTGACGAGGCGGAGAAGCTACACCCCGGTCTCATAGATGCCATCAAGCCCTATTTGGACCACTATGACAATGTGGATGGGGTCAGCTATCGAAGAGCAGTCTTCCTCTTCCTCAGGTTAGACCAGAGACTCAGTGTTGGCCACCTCTTTCGTCTTTGTTTTTAAGATACTGCACTGTTCTTTTTTTCTGCTCTAAATGTCTGGTCCTGTGAGTGGTAAGCCAATCAGTCAATGTATCCCAAATAAATCAATCAATTTCTTGAATATGATGCTCTATCGTAGTGTTGCCTGATTTGCTATGTTGACCTCTTCCCACAATTGCTTCCATTCTCATTAGTCATGTAAGGATACTTTAAATGAGTTGTGTAAATACTAACACAAATTGGATAATCTGTTCTGGTAGTTGATTTTTAGCGGTATTGAGGTACATCTAAGGTAATATGTTATTAACTCAAACACATTAATGTAATGACACAAATTCAGATTTGCCATGCCTTCTCTCTCGGCAGTAATATTGGAGGGGCAACGATAAACGATGTAGCACTGGACTTCTGGCACTCGGGTCAGAACCGAGAGGACATCGGCATGGAAGACCTGGAGCACCGGCTCCGGGCTGAAACCGTCGACTCTCAGGGTATGTAGAGATAGTGTCTTCACTGGTTGGTCATGCTAGGATCTACAAATAAACCCCATCTGTGTAGGTTGTGGTAAAGTCATTGCCTCTGACATTGTTTCTTTACCACACTGTAGTAGAGTATGCATTAACAGTGTTTAAATCTCATAAATATACTCATTGGTGTATACTGAGCACATTGAATATTTATAAAGAAACACCTTGTTTTGTCTGGGTTTCCTTTTTGTCAAGTGTGTTAGACGTAAATAATATGAAGGCAAAAATCTGATGCCGCCCATCGTGAAGGTTTTCCTGTTCTAATAATATTTATTTCTCTCCAACAGGTGGATTTTCTCAGAGTGAGCTCATGTCCGGCCACCTGATAGACTTCTTCGTGCCCTTCCTGCCCCTGGAGTACCGCCATGTCAAGCTGTGTGCGCGAGACGCTTACGCAGCGCGAGGTCTGGAGCCTGAGGAGGCTACCCTGGACGAGGTGGCCAAGGCCATGCTCTACGTACCCAAAGAGGAGAGGCTGTTCTCAGCACAGGGCTGCAAATCTATACCCCAGCGGATCAACTTCTTCCTCCCATAGAGAGCCAGAGTGAGAGCGAGAAAGAGAAAGAGGGAGGGAGAGAGAGAGAAAGAAAGGGAGAAAGAAAGGGAGAGACCTTGAGAATGTCAGAGATTGTTCAACCAGCCTGTCTGCATATAGAGCAACAGTCGAGCTGTCGTCTCTGTTTCGCACTAAGTCCCTCCTCCACACCCACCCGCCCATTACCCCAACCACTAACCCCCCACCTTCACTCCTCCAGAAGCCTCCTGGTGTCTCAGTGAAGGGCCGGAGAACAGGATCATTCAGGAAAGACAGTGTCGCCTCCTGCAGACAAGGACAATGTTGCTGAACAACAGGTCCTCGTGTGCAGTGTGGTTGTGTGTCCACGGTGGCCTGTAGCAAATCTATACATTGCCGCCAAGACAGAACAAGAAGAGGAATGGCACTGGCAAAGTTACTGCCAATCCAGGAAGAAAATGGAAGACGTCGATGGTTATTTTGGCCATGTCACGCTGTATTTCTTTTCCCACACTTGGACGTATTTAAGTATTTAAGTTTAAATGGGACTCAAACGCTGTGTAGTCGTTACCCGTCTTTTTGCATGTTTTATATTGATTGTGTATGTGCTAACAACCCCATTGGAGCTACCAATATCTTTGCTTTTAATGTTACTTTTTATCATGTATTTCCTTTCAGCACAAGCATTTTGTGTTGCATATTTTAGTTGTGTATTAGACGGTTTGTTGGTTAATATATTGAATGGATATGGATTTATTGTGTACAACGAAGTTACATTGCCTGTCGGACATGACATTCTTACTCGAAAATATCTTGAGAAAAAAGGAAAGATCTATTTGGAAATTATCCGTTTGTTGTGTATTTTTTCATTAGATTTGTATAATTGTCCAACAGGGCTGCACAGGGATATTTGCCTGTTCCTTAGGTCTTGTAAAAGCTTTGAGTGAATTGAATTGATAAATAAAATTAGCCTACTGCGCTCTCGGAAACTGTTAGAGCAGCCACCGTGATTTAACCGGATCAGCATTACTTTACGCAACTAATTGTCCGAGAGTGAGTAAGTATACCACTTTATATACACTTATTGTATTTTGTATTGACTTTTTTATTAATAATGATCGGAACCTACGGTGGAGGTATACAACCTACTGTGTATAGCCTACTCCATCAGTATACATAAATAGCTAAATCCTCGGATTCTCTGTATATAACAGCTTAAATCAGTTTAATACGGTGAACGTATTTATTGACCGCACCTTTCTTATCTCACTCAATATATACATATAAAGCACGCATGACTATATGGCCATGCATAACTGCTGCACGATGGTGTTATTGTGATTATATTGAAATTCGATTGATGGCCTCTTCCTGATACACTTGGTTAGATGTTTACTACAATCCAATAAACGCTCATTGAATAGATGGGCAACGCAACTTCATTTTGAGGGGGCGTATCAAGCAAACGCGTGGTCTGCACTTATTGGCCACAACAATGGACTATTCATTTTTCAGTCTATTCGATTGGCTGAAGACCGTTGCGTTTCCTGATCAAGCCACTGACCAATAGAATTCAGACATTTGTGCTGAGCCGAAAGGAGAGAGCTTGCAAACCGACAGCGGCTTTGCAGCACTCAATTGTCATTCTAGGTGAGACTGGATTGAAGGAAAAGCGTGTTGCACTGTTGATTTTTCCCCTTCAATTATCGTATTTATTTTTTTTAGCATTTACAGGATTACGCTTTCAGAATGAGTGCGTTGTCAGTGCTTTTATTGGCCGTATCGGTCGCCTCTGTTCTGGCAGAGTCTAATGTCTATTTTCGCGAGCAATTTGAGGATGGAGGTAAGAAACTACATGCAGCCATCTTATGATTCTTCTTAATGTGTTTTTAAGTATTCTACGTTTTCATGCATGGCCTTTCACTGGCATGTATACCGCCTTCAAATATAACCACCTAAACACCGTTTCATACTGTTTTGTTTGTGACTGCCCACCACATAGAGGATGCTTTTATTAAAATGACAACTTAATTGATTGATTCAAGTTTAATGCATTGTATTAGGAGTGATGGCACTCAAGTGTCGCCATCACCTATATCATATTTCCTAGACTTCTCAGTTTTCTCATCGTCTGGCCCCCTCTGTCTCCCCATCCCCCTACTGCAACACCTCCCTTGGTCATTCACACTGTCATCCAGTTGGCTTGACGCTCCATCACTCTGTGAAGACCGTATACGTATTGTGAACGTCAACGTCAAGAGAACACCACCTTTACCGTTAAATACCTTCATTGTCTTTAGACCCATGGGATGCATTTAACCTGTAGTTGCAAAATGGGCAAATTAGGAGACGGTCATGTTTGTCCTCGAACGAATGTCTGTGGTTAACGCACACTTTCTGCAGATGCCTGGACGAGCCGCTGGGTGGAATCCAAACACAAGTCGGATTATGGCAAGTTTGTCCTGTCTGCAGGGAAGTTCTATGGTGATGCAGAGAAAGACATGGGTAATTTCTCTTTTCTGTATTCCTCTACATTGTTGAATATTATTCATGAAACAATGTTCTGTGTGTGTGTGTGTGTTTTGCAAGATGTATTAAATTGTTCATGAATTATGTTTGCTATATTGCACATTAATTGATATACGTAATAAACAGTACTAGCAATAGTGTTGCTACTGTAGCCAGCAGTGGTGACTTTATATTAAACCCACCATCTTCAATCTGCCCCTGCAGGACTTCAAACCAGTCAGGATGCCCGCTTCTACTCCATGTCGTCCCGCTTTGATGACTTCAGCAACCAAGGCCAGCCTCTCGTCATCCAGTTCACCGTCAAACACGAGCAGAGCATTGACTGTGGAGGAGGTTACATTAAGCTGTTCCCATCCGGCCTCAACCAGGAAGACCTGCATGGGGACTCCGTCTACAACATCATGTTTGGTCAGTGAGACTATAGGTGTCCTCCTTTAGATGGCTTTCCAACACCTCTGGACCTAGATGCCTTTCATTAGATCTGACTCGGAAGTAGTTAGGTTTCTTTTATCCTTATTATTTATCTAAATATTATAGATGCTTTCGGAATACCTACCTTTAGAATACCTTTTATTTTCTGCAATGAGCTGATTTTGGCTGTTTAGCAATACGTTTTATCGGTTCACCTTCTCGGTCACAAGGTCTTTGCTGAGTTTATATTGTGAAAATTAATTCTCCCTGTTTTTAAATTGTAGGTCCGGACATCTGTGGCCCTGGCACCAAAAAAGTCCATGTGATATTCAACTACAAAGGCAAGAACCATCTGATTAACAAGGATATTCGCTGCAAGGTGAGGATGGCTTCCAACAATGCTTATGAATTATGAATGTTGTATTAAAGGTTGTAAATAATCACCATTCACAAGCACTTCCCAAGCAATTTTTACGGTTGGTTAAAGTTGTATCTTAACATGTCATTTATTTTTCGTGATCTCTTGCAGGATGACGAGTTCACTCACCTGTACACCCTGATTGTCAACCCTGACAACACATATGAGGTGAAGATAGACAACAAGAAGGTGGAGTCTGGCAGCTTGGAGGACGACTGGGACGTCCTGCCCCCCAAGAAAATCAAGGACCCCGAGGCCAAGAAGCCAGAAGACTGGGATGAGAAGGAGACCATTCCCGACCCTGACGATAAGAAACCCGAGGTACGTTTCTCCCTCTTTATTGAAGGTTATTCAGCGGTTATTCGGCCAACACACCTGGCCGGTTTTGCTGGTGCCTCCATGCTCAAAAGTGTTTGATTTTCTTCTTACCTTGGCAGGAGTGGGACAAGCCTGAAAACATCCCAGACCCTGACGCCAAGAAGCCTGATGATTGGGACGATGAGATGGACGGCGAGTGGGAGCCCCCCATGGTCACCAACCCAGACTACAAAGTAATTATAAGTAAACTATATAATGATTATAATGACCATGATCTGTGAAAAGCACCAATTATATATAACTACATATATAATATGAAGATAGTTCTAGGATTTGGAAGTATTGTCTCTTGATAGAATCCTAGAATCCTTGATAGAATCCTAACGTGGGTTCAGTTTCGCAGTAGGTGGAAGAACCTGTTTAATGCATGCTAGAACAGTTTAATGTTAACCCGTGTGTTCTTCTGGGCATCTTATTAGGGAGAGTGGAAGCCCAGGGAGATCGACAACCCAGCTTACAAGGGCAAGTGGATCCACCCTGAGATTGACAACCCGGAGTACAGCGCTGATCCTGAGATCTATAAATACGACAGCATCGGGGTGATGGGGCTCGACCTGTGGCAGGTACCATGAAGCACTGAACACATAGCAAAGACTCCCCAAAAGGAATCACCTACATTTTGACCCCGCAGCTTAGCATGCTTAGCTAACAAAATAGCTTGCAAAAATAAGTAAAAAGGCAAAGTGTGCTAGGCCGGATTTTAAGTTTTGCTTTAATTATTAGTAGCAGGTCTCGCAAAATGTGTGTATTACATGTTGTTTCCCATCCTCTGTATGCAGGTCAAGTCTGGTACCATCTTTGACAATTTCCTGATCACCAACGACCCCAATCTGGCAGAGGAAATAGGCAATGAGACATGGGGTCAAACTAAGGTGGGTAACGAGGCGTAAACCATTAATACATTACTGCATTACACTGCCACTCATTTCATAGAAATTTGGACAAATACATGTTGTAGACAATAGTCTGAACCTGTTAGCTATTGGACTTCTTTAAAATTCCTCTGCGCTAACTGTATGATATTCATGCCCATGAAGGACCCAGAGAAGAAAATGAAGGACAGCCAGGAAGACGAGGAAAGAAAGAAGCGTGAGGAGGAGGACCAGCAGAGGAAAGAGGAAACAAAGGAAGAGGGTGAAGAGGAAAAGCAGGAAGAGGAGGAGGAGGAGGAGGAGGAGGATGAGGAGGATGAAGAAGAAGAAGAGGAGGATCTAGAGGAGGAGGAGGAAGAAGAAGACGAAGGCACAGATTCCCAACTCAAGGATGAGTTATAAACCATTTTGCCAGAACATTTCTGAAGGGAACAGGGCTATCTAGGCCAGAGGCCGGGCTGGATACACTTGGTTGGACCCTCATGACCACTAAGCCAGGGATGGAGATTTGGCAGGGGGGGTACTTTTATTTTGTTTACAGGGGGGAATGCAGTAGAAGTTGGGGTCGAAGGCGGGTAGTTTATAGGTTTTATGTTTCTATGATGTGCTTGAGAAGATAGTCATAATAATGCTTAGAAGGAGATCATCAACTTGAACAATTCTAAGACAAAATTCCACGCAGCTGTTTTTGCCAGTAAAGTGCAACTGTAAATGTAATCTGTAATTCATGTTCTGTATTAAGTTGAATTTCTATGAAATATATTTTGTCTTTATTCATTGGTTGCAGGAAATCATATGTTTGCGTGTGTTGTGATCCAGGCCGAGAAATAGTTTTGTGTTTACAATGTGTTTGTTTTTACTGTCTTTATTTAACCTGTGTCATATTTTGTTGTCACGAGCCTATTGTGTCTCAAGGGGATTTCTACTCGAACGCCATCCACACTATTGCATCATACTTCCATTCTGACACTTTACGCACCGTCAGATTCAGGGCACTGTCATGAATATATGCGGACAAGTCCTCATATGCGTGTGTTTGTTCAAAGCATAACACTCATAGGATGGAGTAATGGCAGTCTTTAAGGTGGAATATTATATATTATACATATATTAATATGTATGTTTTTTTTTTACTGTATAGTAACGAGTAGCATTCTTTTGTTTTTTATGCAGACCTAAGTCCTTAGTAAACTAGACATTTACTGTAGATTCAGCATATTTTTAACACTGCATCAACATTACAAAATTGATTCTTTCCATTGGTGTTTAGGTGTGGGGTCTTATGGTCTTGCGTAGTGATCGCTCTATCATTTCTGCACTGCTGTACCCTTACAAACTGTCACATGTTATTCATGTTAGTCATTTTGTAGATACTTTTTTTTTTTTACTAATTCTGACAAGGGGAGTGGAAGAATGTTCTTTTCTTGTGTAAAATAGGAGTTCTGACCAATTAATAAAACGAGAAGAAACAAGAAATGTTTTTTGTTTTTAAAGTGGGTCTATATTTGATATTATTATTATCATTATTATATATTATTATTATTCATTATTTAAATATGGCTGCGGGCAAAGGCCCTGATTAATCATTTATACTAGTCATCGGTATAAGTAAAGGCCTACATTTGTGCAAGCATTGCCCCTGGATATTAAGTTTTCCTACACTGCAAATACTTACTTGATCTTATATTTGGAATGTTTTGTGTTCTTTCGTCAAGAAAATAATATGCCTATGACATGATGATACACTATTGGTAATGAATAATATCATCTTTCAGCATTGTGTTATTATAGTGAAAATAGTATTTGTAAAAACAATATTGTAGGAACATTTACACGAAGATGTGTCTGCATTCGAGATAGACGAAATTACGCGATTCCTCTGTCATCTTCAATTGCCTTGTTTCTCTCTCATAACATCTCTATAGGTTTATAGCGCCCCCTATATGTCTATAGTAACGACGTTGCGGAATGAAAGCAGTGGGAATTGAAACTATGGCTGCCACTCTGTCTCTTACTCAGGTAACACAGTGTTTTAAACACATGTAATGGCTACAGATGTTTTTGTTGATGTGTGTATTCGTTTAAATTATTTCAACAACGCTAGTCCCTCCATACGTATTAAATTGCGGGTGCATTGCGATGTTTCGCCCTCTTTTGGGAAGTTGTCTCCTGCTATGACTGAGGAAAGTTTCTCTGGTCTCGTTGGGGACTGCGTAAGGGCGTAGCTAGCGCGCTAGCTTGCTAGCCAACTGCTAGTTAGTCTGCAGTATAGGTCTGTTTCAGAGTTGTCTTTTTAAATTCATGCTAAACCAATGTGGCTAGGTTGCTGCTGGGAATGGACTAAATGGTGTTTTGTAACAATGCTGTTTATTACAGCCGTGGCGAGCGTTTTAACGTGCTTCCCATGTCTTTTGTTGTTTCTCCTCTGTCAACATTGCTTTGCTAGAGCCATTATTATTGCTTGCTGCTTTAAGATAACACGTTGGGATCAACACTGCCTTTATCAAGAGGGCCATTGCTGTTGCTTATTCTTATTTTGCTGGGATATTAGGTACCCCAAACAGTCAAATAATGGAGCTATCATGGATTAGTCATATATGGTTGTGCTGTTGTAGTGGCCATGACATTGGAAGCATTACTCAATATTCGCTGTGGTATCTTGGGACGTTGAATGAGTGTTTATATGAGAGTACACACAGCCTAACAAGCATACTTTTAGTCAGTTACAGCTGTTTCGCTAAAGTAATATGACGTGTATTTTTCAACTATTTCTGTATAATTAATAATTTGAACACTTAAGTCAGTGAAAATGCTGATTTCTGTAGAAGCTTCGTATTGCTATACTGCTGCAGCTACTAACCTGACTTCACAGTCTGGAACCAGAACATCACTAGCTTTGAGGTTTTCCCTTTTTACAATTTAAAATATTAGAACAACCTGTTAAAAGAGTTTGTGTCAAAGACCTTCTCTGTCATGTCATGGTTTTTCAAGCTGCCATTATACTATAGGCCCACTATAGCTGTTTGTAGTTATTGCTAGAATAGAAACTGGATTAAACAGTAGTATACAGCTGAGCAGACTGGCACATTCACTGTTTTCACTGTTTTAGAGATGCGTATCTTTTGGCTGCCAATGTTTGAAAGCCAGCTTATAATAAATGTTTTACTGTGCTACGCAATTTAAGAGTTGACAGTACAATAACCACAGTGTTGTGGCAGCCAACAGCTCCAGGCACACCATTGTCTACTGTAGAAAATGTGACATGGGCCAGAAAAAGTGCATGGGTGTGTGTGGGAGTTTAACTGTCATGTTATAAATGGCTATTGGCATAGCTGATTGTAGGATTCGTTGTACTGATAGCTCTGTTAGAAAAAATCAGTGGTACTGTTTTTTCACTTTCCTCTGTGTTGGACATGTGAATTTGGAAAACCAGTTAAATGTAGGTAGACATTTTTAGTGTTCAGCAACTTTTATTGTTCATTGGAGATCTTTGAGGAGGGAAGATAATGACGCAGAGTCCAATCCTCTGATCACTGATACTGTGATCATTTGCATCACACAATAAATACACAGAAGGTACATCCTTGCCTTGCTTTACTCAGTGAGCCTATAAATGCTCAGAGTGAGCACAGTACATTTGAAAAAATCGAATAAACAGTTCACATGCTCTATTCATATGCTTCCCCTTTAAAGACTGAAGCAATGTACCAAAATGGATGGAAAAGGAAATTATGAGGAAATGACAAATATCAAAGCTGTTGTCTGCTGATCGTGTGACACTGGACAATGTGTACACTAGAACTTCACCAGGCGAGTGTCAGGTCACACGGTATGGAAGCAGAGAAACTAAAAGTTGTTTTTGTGGAATTGGTTGTGTTGTTTTCTCTTACCCTGGGAGATTTTAGTTGCTTTTGCCCTACCTTGGTTTGTATAGCCTTCCCTGGTTAGCACAACCCTTTCAAACTGTACCAGCGGGAGTGGCATCTGTTTAATATCGTCATATGGTTGCTGTCACTTTAGCTCCCACAAAACAAACGGTAGGCCTTCCAAGTTGGCGGTTTTTAGAAGTCAGCCGTTTTATGTTTACCTGGGGATGTACATTTGATGACATGGAGGGGAAATCAACTGTGTTGCTATAAATGGAATCCAGCCAGGTTTTTGTCTTCTATAATCTGTAATGGATCTGCCTCTGTAGTCATGTTGTAGGCATTTCAAAGCTGTCTTTGGCACAAACTGTATGATGAGCTTGGCCAGCAATTGACCAAACACCTGCTGATCGTTACTGCTTATGCCAGATCCGTGAGAAATGCAAAGCATTTCAAGTAGGCTCATATTTACACCCAAAAGTGTTTCATATTTAAACTCATGCCCACTGCCTAAAAGAGAACAAAGTACAAATGTATGTAGTATAATAATAATAATAATAGTAGTAGTAGTAGCAGCAGCAGTATTTTGTATAAATCACCCATTTATTTTCTTTCCTAACAGCTCTCCAGTGGAAATCCTGTCTATGACAAATACTACCGGCAGGTGAGAAATAGTCTTTTTACACAGCCAGGGGCCTGTGGATGTATTGGTTTGATTCATGCACAGTCTTTATGAACCCTGTCTGGAGAAAAGATTTCTTGATTCCCCATGCATCTCTGCATTCACTTTCTTACTGCAGATCACTCTAGTTACACCTCAATATTGTCATCCCACATCCAGTCCTTGTGTGTGTAAATAATAAGTATGCTTATGACCTGTTAAATATGGCCCACTGATACACCATGTATACACAACATGGAATACTCTATCTGTACACCCGGTGGTTATCAGCTACAGACACGATACCTTCAGCAATAATTACTCATTCCTTATCTTGCTCTATCGGGTGTTCTTGAAATGTTGAGGTGAAAATGTACATGTAGAACGATCAGCACTTCCGTCCGGTTTAATGGAAGGAAACGGGCTTCTTAACTTCACCTCTCTTGATTCAGCACATGAGCAGCAAGTACCTCAAACTTCGCTAACGCACATACGTCACAAAACATAGGCTCACAGGTACGTCCCACTCGATCGCACTCTCCTGCGAGCTGCAGGGCCCGTCCTGGACCCGAGCTCGCTGTAACAGAGAGAACACGAAACGCCCTCCGTGGATCGTATACATCCTGCTTCCTCATCACGCTCACCTTCTACAGCTGCAGCTACAGTCTGTTCCCCCGATTCAGCCACCCCACCTCCACATTTGCATCCGACACTCCCTCCACACCACAATATACGTACAAAAAATGAACAAATATTTTGCTGGTGTGCCAATCGCGATGGCTCATGGATAGTGCAGAAGCACCCTGGCAGTGATATTGGTGTCATATTGCTTGAATGCGACGACAGGAATAATCTTGTAGTGGTTATCTAAGCCCACCTCCTCAATGCAGTGAGCACGGATCGCTCTCCTCTCAGAATCAGTCTCTGTTTACAATATGGGAGGCTTAGCTATGAATAAATTATGGTCTCTCTCTCTGTCTGTCTCTGCCCAATTATCACTGTGAACTCTCTGGGTATTTGGTGAGAGAGGACAAGAGTAACCAACATGGTTACTTTGAACCCAATAACAAACCAACAACTGATTGAAGGTTTTGTTTTTAACAAACTAATTGTACATTTGACTTAATAGTTTAATCAATTTGATAACTTCCAACAAGTTCCACTTTTTTTTTTTTTTTATTCGATTTTCAAGATGGAAGACCATGGGAAAAACTCTGTGACTCTCCTTACCTTAAATCAGGAATGCAATTCCTTTAGCATCTGTTCATCCTAAAGCTGACTAACTGCTGCGGTGCCGCTGAGCGTTATTGCCTAGATCACATCTGTTTCTGAGGGTAGTTGTCCTGCGTGTCTCACCTCGGCGATGTGTGTGTGTGTGTGTGTGGGTTGGTCTTGCGTGTCTCACCTGGGCGATGTGTGTGTGTGTGTGTGGGTTCCTTCCCCTGCTTCGTGTCCAGGTTGACCCCACTGGCAGCGGGCGCGTGGCAGCAGCCGATGCTGCTCTGTTCTTGAAGAGGTCCGGCTTGGCGGACCTGGTCCTAGGGAAGGTGAGCACTGCACTGCACCACACAGGATGTACCAGTACTGCACAGGAAGTGAAAGCACTGCTCAGGAAGTACCAGTACTGTTTATTGACATGATGCAGCTTCCCTGCTGTCCTGTGTAATTTCTGCCGGTTGTGTGTTCACAACATTTCATACGGTGTTGTTGTATATCTTTCCTTCGTTTTGTAAAAATAATAAATAATTATTTTCCGTTCTTTGTAGATCTGGGACCTGGCAGACTCTGAACGTAAAGGGTGCCTGAACAAACAGGTACTTGTTATCCTCTGAGCATTTGTTGAGACAGCAGTTGGGGTGTTGGGGTCTACTAAGCTACATCATTGTTTTTTTCTCAGCAATTCTTTATTGCCTTGCGGTTGGTGGCCTGTGCCCAGAATGGCCTCGAGGTGGGGCTCAAGAGCCTTCACCTGGCTGTTCCTCCACCCAAATTTGTGAGTTCAATTCACTCGTCACTGCCATATTAATATGTTCATTTAAGTAAAGCCAAGCATCATTGCTGTTCTTATTATTTAGGTATTTTAGACACACATTATTTATATCATATATTATATAGACACTAATTTGTATGGTTTGCAGGTATTCTTCCTATAATGTAATTAAACATTAAGTAAAACATATCTTTTAAATGTTAAATCCTTGTGGGAGTTAAGATCAACAGCAAAGATCTAAACGTCCATTGATTGTACTGTATTTATTATGCAATATCTGATATAATGATCTGTTATTCCTTAGAATTAAAACCTACTGATTCCTTTCAATCCCAGAATGACACAAGCAGTCCGCAGTTGCCAGGCGGGGTGACCATGGATATTCCCTGGGTTGTCAAGGTAAAGCTGCAAAAACTTTAAAAATGTATATATAAAAAGAAAATTGAAAACCTAGCTTACATCCAGTGACTTACGGTATTCTAGTGCGACAATAAGCCTAACTCAAAAGGCTCTAATCATCTGTGTGTCTTGTGTTCCAGGCAGAGGAGAAGATGAAGTTTGACACCATCTTTGACAGCCTGTCCCCTGTGGGAGGGTTCCTCACAGGGGACAAGGTCAAGCCCGTCCTTCTCAACTCCAAGCTCCCCATGGACGTCCTGGGCAGGGTAGGAAGAGCAACAGATCACAGAGTTTTAAATTTAGTTCAGCATGTCTCTGTTTGAAATATAGTGATACCGTGAAAGGCTGATGTTATGGCCAAAACTCCACTTTTACTGAACGATAAACTATGAGTATTAGCCGTGTGATTTTAAAGATAAATGTGATTCAAATTCAAGTGGGATGACCGTAATGTTTCAATATTGTTCGGCAATAACCTATACTTGTTTTTTGTGTGTTTATTTGTATTTTGTCAAGGTGTGGGAGCTCAGTGACATTGACAGGGATGGAATGCTGGAAAGAGATGAATTTGCTGTGGTAGGAAATAGCCCACATTCATTATGTATGACTCTCGTTACTTTTAATCAATGTCATTAGCGGCTTTTTTAGCTTTGGCTATGTTTAGTTTCAGCTATATTAGGTACATGTTTAGAACATGTACTCCCCACGATAGAGTACAGCCACGATAGCTGAAGTTTCAGGGACATAGATTTTGATATAGGCATAGTATGTAGATTATGTCCACAACATTGTATTACATTGTTATTGTTACGATGATTTACTGTATGTACGTGGAACTACAGTGAGATACAAAACTGTGCTGTGGAAGTTTTAGGAACATAGATTGGAAAAAAAAACCAAAATACTGCTTCTGTTTTACTCTCTCTGTGGTGATCTAGTTTGGACAGTGTGGTGAGCGTTAAGTTGTCGTGTGGCACGACACGGTAATTAAGGTTGGAAAACGGTGAGCCTGTCTGTTGTGTTACATTGGGATTTGTGTTTGCACTTTTGAGTGCTTTTGTAAAAGCCAGTTTTGGACCTGATAAACAATACCTTTGGGCATCGGTGGAACATATTCCCCACGTAACATGACAAGGCCAGGCCGCCGCGGCCCATTCCCATAGACTGTGATGCTGATCAGTGCTTTGTATGTGTGTGTCTGGTGATGTGTGGGGGGGGGGCGGCCCCACAGGCCATGTATCTGGTCTACAGGGCCCTGGAGGGGGAGCCGGTGCCCATGTCCCTCCCGCCCCCGCTGGTGCCGCCCTCCAAGAGGAAAAAACCCTCGGTGCCCCCGGGGATGCCCTTGCTGCCTTCGCCGCCCTCCACCAAAGACGCTCGCTCCGCCCACTCCGGGGCCAAGAACACCCACCATGCCCCCAAGCCGGCCCCCGCCCCCCCCCC
>JAOPJO010000017.1:16558587-16569040 GCA_027123675.1 Molva macrophthalma | reverse complement strand
TATTTTTTTATCTCTCTCTCTCTCTCTCTCTCTCTCTCTCTCTCTCTCTCTCTCTCTCTCTCTCTCTCTCTCTCTCTGCTTTGTGTCTATGTCTCTCTCTCTCTCTCTCTCTGCTTTGTGTCTATGTCTCTCTTTAGAGTTGCTGGTGTGTGAGGAGCTCCATGCTATTCTCCACCTGGTGCTGCAGGCGGGAAACCTTCTCAACACTGTGAGTCTGCCCGAGAGAGAAAGAGAGAGACTTAATTTTGGCTCATTTCAACTGTGTATAACACGATGTCTACATTATTATTCAAAGTGTGTGTGTGTGCCTGTGTGCATGTGTGTGTGTGTGTGTGTGTGTGTGTGTGTGTGTGTGTGTGTGTGTGCGTGCGCGCCTATGTTGTCATCAGGGAGTTGTGTGACATTGGAGACCTAGGGAAGCTAACCAGGGAACAGTTTGCACTGGCGCTCCATCTCATCAGCCAGAAGCTGACCAAAGGCCTGGAGCCCCCCCAGACTCTTTCCGCTGACATGATCCCTCCCTCAGACAGACTCAGCGTCAAGCAGGTAGGCCCTACCAGAGGAACCACTCTGCTCCTACTGCTTTATGAATGGAAGCTCTGCCAGCCTCTCTCCTATTCATTTATCTTGTTTTTCAATGCATTACAAAGGCACCCGTCATTGATTTAAAGTCTTGGATACTTACTGCTATAGTACTAATGCTACTAATGTGTAAGGATGTTGCTAAGGATAATCCCAGCAGAAGCCTGTGTTCATCACATCTGCCTTATCAACAGTGTAGTGTAGTCGGGAATGCGTCTTTATCTTTTGCTGAGGCTCTCTGTGCTGAAAACTGAAATCTTTGCTTATTATTTTGTATTGGCATTTGCTACTTCAGCATCATCACACGTCCAATATGTATGCCTTCATTGTTTTGGCTATGTTCTGATAGACATAATTCACATGAGTTTTATTGATTTGAATTGATTACCTTCTTATTTTACTGATCTCTACTTTGCTCTTGTGCTGCGCCTGTTTTTCTACAGCTTGCGGCCGTATTGTCTTTATGTCTCTAAATGCAACCACTGTTTGCTACTGCTTTTCACGCATGGCCACTTAACATCTCTAGGGATCTCTAGCCTGGACTCTGAGTGAGTGAAAGACAGCTGAAACAGAGGGTGCACCTCAATACCTTAGAGAGCCGATTCTCCACACTTCCTGGAACTAATTATACAGTCATAAATGCATTGTGTTCATGAACCTGTAGGACTGAGAGAAATGTGGCTGTGGTATTGAGATGCAATCACTGTAACTTTCCAAGACATTGCTTCTTTTAAAACCTTGGCTTTGACTCATAACTTACATTTTTTGGAGTTTAGATTTATTTGATTTCATCAACACTGTGTTAGAAATATAGTTTGTATTTGGTATAAAAAGCAAACCCTTAAGTAAAGTACATTGCAAGGTTTTGAAAGAATCTCTAGTAGTGTGTCCACTGATGCCGTCTACGGTGTTACATTAATTAGCTTCCTCCCCCTATGATTCCCAATGTTTACTTGTTGTACAGTCTGTGGTTCTGTCATAGACATCCCTCTAGTTGTTTCGTCAAATCATTGTTTTTCACAATGAATGTGTCAAATGTTGTATTGTATTCTTGAGTCATCAACACAATGTAACCTAATAATTTCCAAGAAAAGTTAAATTTTTAACTGGAACTATGTTTTTGTATGTGTTGATAGATCTCGAGACATGTATTAATGGACTGTGTTAGAGCATTATCCCTTTTGAAATGTATGTTCTCTTTCTTTGTCACCAGAATATGGCAAACCTTGCAGCAGACTTTTCTGCCATCAAGGAGTTGGACTCCCTCAGTAACGAGATAGTGGATCTACAACGGTAAGCTCGTCCAGCAAACGGTCACCGAACAAAACTATTTAACATGCGTGTTGGAAGAATGTCTCGAAAAATATAGGCTATCTTTTCATATGCAGGATACCCAACACACATGCACACCAGATCGCCTGTGCTTTCTCACACCAACCTGCTTATGGTGGAGACAGCACACCACATCTGTATCGATCTGTTTCTTCCCTGGCAATGGGTCATCAGCCCCATCACCTGCTCCAAACACACGGTTCTGAATTTCATGGCACTGATTTTGCACTCTTGCATGTAGCTTGTGTTTGCAGCCCGTCCCCAGAAGCTTGCCTTGCGCTGTTCGTGTGTTCCGATCCGGTCTTTTGTGGTTATCAAAAGAGTCAAAACAGAAGGGTTATTTTCAACATTTACTTCCTTATTCCTCACCGCAGAGAGATGAGAAGTGAGAAAGTTGACGAAAGTCGACAAAAAAATGCAACCCAACGTATCGAGGCTGAAACACACCACGTCTCGGGCGCCGAGCACAGAGCCCGCGCGTAAGCCGCGTCTGCGTTCAGTCCGCGCCCATGTTGCCCACGGGGCCCTTCGACGGAGCCGAAGCGCGTGGCTTTACGCGCCGCGTTTTCTTTTCAGCGTGAGGTCTATCCCTTCTGCCTCAGCGTGGTGTTTTTGGCCTGTTTTTTTTTGTTTTTTTTGGAAACATTTTTTGGGGGGGGTTTTGTTCAGCTGATCAAATCTAACGACCCAGATGAGTGAGTCCTGGAGTGTGCTTCCGGTTTGAAAAGCGAGGGGCGTAAAAAAAACGCTTTCACTTGCTGCTCTACCCTCGGGCCCAGGTGTGTGGAGGCTTCCAGGCTGTGAGCTGTGTGTTGTGTGAAGGGCGGCAGCAGTACAAAAGATGTTGCTACCATGATGAGTGTCTGTGGCTGCTTTAAGGCCAAGAAACGCCATGGCACCAGCGTTGGATATGCTAAGGGGCATAAGGCGGACGGGGATGACTGCGTAGGGTAAGATACGTAAGATATCAAAGTCATTACAATTTTGGTCCAGTTGCTTTGTTGGAAGTCCTTCTGAACAATGAGGTAGAATCTCGAGCCCTAGCCCACTTACTTGGACGTAGTTTATTTACAGTTTCATGCTGTCATTGTGTTGTTGACTAGCTAGAGCTGGATGATGAGGGGAAGTGCTTTGTGAAGTCATTTCTCGGTAGATCTACTGAGCCAGTGGCGCTCATCGGAGAAAGCGCTGGTCCGACTGACTCATCACATATCCTCACTCTGCCCGTCATCCACACAGTAGATCGTCCCTTCTGCATCATCCTTACCTCATCTTTTTTACCTTTTAAGTTACCTTTAATATCTGGGGGTACCAGAGAGGAAATGTGCATGGTTGAGGGTGTATTAGTGCAGAGCTGAAAGTGTCAAGGTTTTTAAATATGTATTGCAATGTAGCTTTTCTTCTTAATGGAATTTGACGTGTGTGTTGCAATGAGATTCAGCTTTTTGTTCTGCCTTCTCAATTCAAATGGCTCACCAAGGTCTGCTTTGGTCACATGAATCTTTTATATCCACGATCTATCTGCATCCTACCTTTGGAGAATGTTACAGCATATACTCTCTTTAGTTATGGTATGACTGCTATGACGAGCTTCTGCCAACACACCAACTATTAAATGACAGTGAAAAATGTTAAATGGTTATCAGACCCTAACCCACGTCTAGCCCTCCCCCTCCTGGAACATTACAGGCTGGGAGGAGAGGAGAGGGGAGGTGGTCTGAGCAAATGATGCTGTATGTTCATCCACCTCCCACTCCCTCTGGCTCTACCCCCCCCCTCTCTCTTTCTCTCTCTCTCCACCCCACTCTGCTTTCACTCTCCCTGTACTTCCTCTTTCCATCCTCAAGGAAGCCATCTGTCTCTGGCTCCAACACACGGACACGCACACTTTCTCTCACAAAGGCTCCGCACATGTGCTGCACATCCACATTTTTATTGGCCCTAAGAGCATGGTTGCCCAGGGGGAGCAGCTGGTAGCCGGCCAGCCAGCCGGCATAGGCTCAGTGGGCAGCTGGTTCGGGCTGGGTGGGTTGGAAGGGCTGGGCATGCTGCCCTCGCTGTCCTCGGTGGCTAAGTACACGTGTCTTCTGTGCTGGAACTCCAGGGAGAAGAGTGGCGTGGAGCAGGAGATCAAGGAGAAGGAGGAGACCATCCAGCATCGCACCAGTGAAGTCCAGGTAGGACCAGAATTTCCCTTCACTAGACTGCTTCTTCGCCCTGACTTTTATTTTGAAACTATTTGTTGCCTGTATTAAAATGTGTTATGGAAACTAATAATGAATTCTCATTTGTGAAATCATAGACAGGGTCAGGATAATGATCAGAAGGAAAATGCTGCTTGTTTTTCTTTGTTGATGACTGGCAGCAAAATTGTTTTTCATACATGTAGTGTGTATACAAAGTTATTCCCAATTGCCTCAGTGACTCAGCTACCCTAATCAATAAAGTTAGTAAATATATGCTTTTATGTTAAGTTTTTTTTATTTTAGGAATTGACAGATTCGGTTTGAATGATGCACTGCAATTCCTAAAGTCAGTGTAGTGGTACTGAATTTTTTGAGCATCCCTAACAAGGCTCTATGATTAATAATGTACTAGAGCGACATCTTCGGATGCTCGGAGGAACTGTTAATAATGGTTGGAGAGACAAAGAGCGAGACAGACAGACAGGAATATATTGAGTGGCTGAGGTTGTTATGGAGAAATATCTCCCTGGCTTCCAGCCTGCTCTGATTCTGATGGATTGGACTCTATTTCGGGCACAGACGATTTAAAGGGCCAGTGCTCCGATTCTGGGAGTGTGACGTCAGAGCGGTGGTGAGGGCTCTCTGTCTCGGAGGACTCTGATTGATGGAGTTTAATATGTTGTGTGGCTAGGTGGGCGGAGGAGGAAGCATCGCCTCAAGGCTAGGTGCTGTTATCTATTTATACTGTTGTTTCTAAGGGAGTTGGCGACGGTCTCACTGAGCTGTTAGGCGCGGTGATTCATCAGTCCCCGCCCGGTCGTTAGTACAACAAACACAACCTGCTGTGTGGACCTGCTCATTTATTAGCCAATCATCTTCCTGTTCCCTTCCCTTTCCAGCCTAAACTTGATTTGGTTGATGTTTTAGAAGTAGAAGTATAGTAGAAGACCCTCCTGGTCGTCTTCATACCCCCTCTCTCCCCTCTCTCCCCCTCTCTCCCCTCTCTCCCCTGCCACCCTCCTGGTCGTCTTCATACCCCCTCTCTCCCCTCTCTCCCCCCAGGAGCTGCAGGACGAGGTGTCCAGGGAGAGCCTGACTCTACAGCAGCTGCACGCGGAGCGCCAGAGGATCCAGGAGGCGGTGGATGAGCTGGACCAGGAGAAGAGCTCCCTGGAGGGGCAGCTCTCCCACATCCGCCAGCAGACCAGCCAGGAGAGCCAGCTGGTACGCACACGCACGCACGCACGCACACACACGCACAGGGTCCCTAACACACATGGTACAGTACCAGTTATTTATTTTTATAACGCACAAAAATCATATTTATGGATAGGTACACATACTGGGAACCTTTAAGGCTAACCGACTGTAGTTGTTTGGGGTTGGTTTTGTATAATTCTTCCTTGATGGTTGGTAGGCCTTGATTCCTTTGAGAACTATGCATGGTAACACACTAGCATACATCGATTTTCTTTTAGTATTTTAAAGGACAATACAGGTCACGTGATGAAAACATCATAACCGCCTCTCCTGGCGTCCCTAAAACATCTGTTAACAATGTAATTCGCCAAAATGACTTTGATTAACCGATTCTGCTGAAGATCATTTAGCGTGCGTGTGCACTCGCCCCGGATGTAAACAGCCGTAGCACTTTAGTAGCATTAGCTCAAACCGGTAGCAGCCTCGTTCATACACTAATATGTAAATCTTAATCTCAAAGATTTTTGTAAACCTTTGTAAATCCTCTTGCCCACAGAGGAAGCTGAAGGCAGCGTAGTCACCCAAACCAGTGTCCGTAACTGGTGCTTTAGTGAAGCCAGGAGAGATGGTTAAGATGGTTTCATCCCCAGACCGGTGTTGTCCTTGATGTTTTCTTAGAAGACAGTAGTTGATATAATCCGCCTCTCTCCGTCTCCCTCCCTCAGATCACCTCCCTGCAGTCGGAGCACGAGGAGCAGGAGCTGACCATATGCCAGTATGAGGAGGAGCTGGTGCAGGCACGCGAGGAGCTCCTCAAGCTGCAGGAGGAGACCAGGGTCCTGGAGGAGAAGGTCCAGGCGGCCCGTGAGCAGCTCACGCCCCTTCAGGAGTCTGTACGGGACTCCTTCAAGCAGGTCACACAGGTCTGGCTCCTTCTAATTGGTACTAACGAGTTCCGCAGTTTGAGTTGATGATAGATTCATCTTCAGTATCAAGGGGGCCAGGGTGTTTGACTCGCAACCAAAAGGGTACTGGGTTCAATCCCAATAGTTGGGCCTCCTTGAGCGTAATAATTTGTAGTATTTGAGCTCTGTGATACCTCCATCCATAAGAGGAAATAATTAGTGCTGCCAACATTACATCCTTGAAAATGTCAACTCAACCAAATGTTTTGTTTGCCTTTTCTTCCTGGCCTCCTTCTCTTAATCTCCACCCCTCCCTCCTGCGCAGGTGCAGCATAAGCTGACGGAGCTCCAGGTGGAGGAGAGGTCCGTGACGGCGCAGCTCAGCTGGAAGCGAGCCTTGGAGGACAACTCTCCCATCCTGGTCAACGGCTCCGCGGGCCCCGCGGAGGGGCTGCACCACGGGGACCTCTACCTCGATGAAGACCATCCCTTCCACGAGCTCAAGGAGGACGAGGATGAAGAGGAGGAGGAGGAGTTCAGCCCCGCCAGAAGCCATCCCATAAACGAGCAGGGTGAAGAAGAACAGACGGAGGAGGAAGAGAAGGTTGATGAAGGGACTGAGAAGACGGAGGGCGAGAGGCCGCAGACTCCGCAAGAGAAGAAGGCAAAGCAGGATCCCTTGGATGATCTGTTCAGCAGCCTGGCTTCTGGGGACCTCTACAGCAGCCTGGGCACGTTCACTAAGACCCAGGACAACAATATTATGATGGTAGGGAACCCTGCTGAACTGTTGATCTTGCATGAACTCCGTTAAGAATACTTTTAAATGTGCAGCCTCAAAGGAATTCCCTGGTCCACATTTAGATGTTAGATCATCAATTTAACCCTGTAACTCTAGTCCTGTTTAACAAGACTTGTTACAAACCGAAAATGGAACGATTCTTCCATCCCAAGGTTCTGGTCCGTATTGCCAATCATTCTGGGTTTATTTTGCACAGGAGAACAGTAGTCCAACGGTAGAATCGTCCACAGAAGCGACAGATGAAAAGGAGGAATCCCCTGGAGCCACACCAAAGGTAAAGCCCCCTTGTGTCATCAATCAGCCAATCAGCCAATCAGACCACGAATACTGCCAAGAGGTAAGAACTGTTGGAATTACTGGTAGTGTGGCGGAACAAAGTGTCCATGTACAGGTGACGTTGATCACTGAGCAATACCAGTGAAGTAAGCAGAGATACTTTTAGCACCAAGTTAGAATTAGTGGATACATTAAAAAAAACAATGCATGCTTTTTTATGTCTTTAAATATAAATGAACCAAAAAAGACACCTGGGCTACATGCTTTTGTAATCCCGCTTATCCCAGGTCTTGGTTTGGGTTCTGTTGAGCTCCTTTGCTGTTTTGCGATACTAGAACCACTGGTCTGTGCTACAGGTGGCCTCACCAGGACCAGAGAGCTCAGAGGAGGCAGCGGAGTCCCCAGAACCCAGCTCGGCCTCCCCAGCACAGAACCTCCCAGCCCAGACCAGCAAGCAGCCCGGCACCCAAAGTCCTCCTGAGCTGGGCTTCTTCCAGTCGGACCTCTTCACGGACCGTGAGTCCACTCAAACTCCTCCTTATATAACATCTCACCTCTCAGATGTTGGCGTTATTCTAACTTTAAAATGCCAGACACCCAATGAACCCCATACAACCCCAGTCCCCCTGAGAGAGTCGTGTACCTAACAAACACCTCGCAATGAAATGGATCCAAAGCCTTTCACGGGATAGTATTCTAGTGTTGCCATTGCGTCGTAATTATCGTCCTCATATTGGTAATGCAGGCTGCGATCCCCTGGGATGACACCGACTTGTGTTTTCTTTTTTTTTTTTTTCGTTTTGTAGACGACCCCTTCAAGGACGACCCGTTTGGGAAAGCAGACGTGTTGGGTGAGCGCTGCGCCCACCGAACGAGCGCCGCCCGGGTCCCCCGGGGGGGCCGAGGGTCCCCCGGCCCCGGCCGGGCGGTACGAGCGAGGGGAGAGAGAAGGAGAGAGAGAGAGAAGGAGGGAGAGAGGGAGCGAGAGAGAGAGAGAAGGAGAGAGAGAGAGAAGGAGAGAGAGAAGGAGAGAGAGAGAAAGAAGGAGAGAGAGAGAGAGAAGGAGGGAGAGAGGGAGTGAGAGAACGAGAGAGCGAGAGAAGGAGAGAGAGAAAGAGTGAGTGGGAGAGATTGTTTGGGGCATTTAAAAACCTGTCAAAGCCGTGACCATAATTGTTTCAGAGGCACCTGACTTGTGAGGTCATTCAGGTTCATAATGAAGGAGTTGCTTTAAATAACTGCAAATAACTTTGACTAAACCAGTAGTCACCATCTTATCCTGCATGTTGAATGAACCGTGGCGATGCCTCGATTGTTTTTCCAAATAGGACACAATATCCATATGTTGCGAAGGTAAATCCTATGATGGATATGCTGCGAAGAAAAGACAAAAAAAAAGCCTATTGGAAAAAAAAAAAGGGTTAGAAACCCATCTGTGGAAAATCCAGAAAGACGTCGGTTCCCACCGTTTCGTCGTCGGCAGTCAAGAGCTCAGCGGGCCGGCGTCACACACACGCGCGCTCGCGCAGGCACTCCCACGCAGAGCCGGCCCCCCGCCAAAGGTAACCAATACCCTGTCAGCGGCAACGGCGGGCTGGCGCGTCCTCGACGGACCGAGGCCCCCGCCCGTCCTTCTGAGGAGCAGACCGGGGCACCGGGACTTTTCAACGCACTCGGTCGCAGGCTTCAGTCACGGCAGATAGACACACACACACACACACACACACACACACACACGCGCGGTCAATGAGACACACGACGATGAGGGATGGCCCGCGCTAACGCCAATGCTTGAATACGCTACGCGATGCTAGGCTACGCTGGGCTTTTTCCGTTTTTTTTTTTTTGTATTATTAGTTTTTGATTGATGCCGCTGGCATATGACCCCAGTCCCCCCCTGTAGCTGCTCCCATTGGACAGACTGAATTACAGGACTTAATTGTTTACAGTTACACATGAAACAGAAGCAGGTTTACACTGGAGCTGTGTGTTTTGTTTGAAATCTCCTACCACGCACGTCATACATAGTGCCTTTCTCATGCAGTACTTAATGCAGCATATGAAACGAGGGTCCCTGCCAACACCAAGTGGTAATTGTGTCATTTTTCCTTGGGACCTATGGTTCCAATTTGAGGAATTGGTTTGGAGTTTGGCTGAAGCCCGAAGTCTGTACAGGGCTCAAGTGTTTGGAAGCGGTAAAAGGACTTTGGCACCGGGCTGCACGTCAACCTCACTTCAAATTATCCTCATTTAGGAATATTCCAATGGGAAATGGCCATTTGTCTGTGTGTGATACTCTGGTATATGGTTCCTGTAAACGCGCTGGATGTTTACCAGCATGAAGAGTGCCATGTATTGCTCAGGGTCAGAGGTCGTAAGGGTTGGAAACCAACTGGGCGACGCTCGCCAATGGCAACTCTGTCTGGCGCGGGGCCGACGTAGCGAGGGAACCCGGCGAGGGTGGAGGTTGTTTCTTGAAGTCGTGCAGCGGAGAAATAAAGGAACGCACCGAAATAATACACACGGCGCAGACGTACAAAAAAAAAAAAAAGCCTCTTCAGATCAGAAAAAGCGGATCAAATCGGAATTGATTTTTAAAGTGGTATTCATCATTCTTTAGTGCATGTCCACTTTTGCTAAATTAACCCGATGTAATTTGGACAGCGATCATAGAATTGACACACAAAAAAGCTAAAAGCCGTTTGTCATTAGTTCAATAGAGTAAGTGGCTGGACGCTTTGGTCTGATCGGTCTTAAACACATAGCACAAGTTACACAAACCATTTCACCGTAGCTATACTGCTCTATCAACGCAACTCTTATACACTTAAGGACAGGACAGGACAGAACCTAGGAGGGATGCCACAAACATGTGAAAGTTAACCCCCTTCTCTTTACTCATTTCCTCGTTCTTCACCTCTTACCCCCTATCATTTCCCAACATTGTTTACCACAAACACAAGAGCAACACCGCCTAAACTCATTATGGCACAGCCAAGCAGGGATATATACTGCCAAGTCCAGCCCTGCGACCTGGCTTAGGATCTGTTGTCCGGGGCAACGCAGCATCCAAGAGCGGAGAGGGGCTGCATATGTTTGTGAGTGTGTGTGTGTGTGTGTGTGTGTGTGTGTGTGTGTGTGTGTGTGTGTGTGTGTGTGTGTGTGTGTGT
>JAOPJO010000017.1:16505158-16516136 GCA_027123675.1 Molva macrophthalma | reverse complement strand
AAACTAAGTTGCGTCGGATGAAAACGTGGAATTACAGAATAAGTCAACAGTCAAACTAATAACCGACATGAATTATCGCGTCAATGCCTTATAGGTTATATTTTAACTAATCTTGATTGGATTAATATTGGTTGCTAATGTATGGAAAATAGTGTCTAACAAAGAAATACAAGTGGTTATAATATAGACCACTTACAAAAAAAGTGAATTATTGCAGGAAACCTGCAGTATAATAGTTGAGAAACAATCACTGTTCACATCACATTGTGGGGAGTTGTAGTGCAACAAATAAAATAAATCCAACTACTTTGCGTTATACAATATTAACCATTTAGATTTTCTGCTTTTGTTCAGAGAGTTTGTTGGATAGTTGTGGTTGGATCCTAGCTATAGCCCAACAGTTTAATCTGCATCTTGAAGCAATGGTAGTGTGTGTGGTGTGAGTCCTAAACTGACCCTGTGTGTGTGTGGTTGACAGTATTTGTTAACATATTGCTGAAGGCTGGTTGTGTAGAAGCCTTTATCTTCCATGGCTCCTGAACAATCCATTTGTCACAATAAAGCTGAGATCCAGAAGCTGTTGGTTCCTTGTTTTATCAATACATATTTCAAAGCTTTATTCTGTATGCGTCATGCTAGCCGCTTTTACAAAACATGTATCCTAGTCCTTGAGATGGTCCTGGTGTATCAATCAATGTCTACCACAATAGCTAGCCATTCATCTACCATAGACCAGTAGCTTAAACACTTACACAAATAATAGTATGATTTATTGGGGGAATTTCAAATGCAAAAATGAAGACTAGACATAATTGTCACAAAATCACTGAAACCAAAAGCAAATCTATTCTGCATTTTTGTTTCATTATTTACAGGAGTAAGCAGAAAGGCTTGCAGATAAATGTAAGTGTGTTGGTATGTTTATGTATGGATGCTTGTTAGAATTGTCTGCCATTTGTAAGCCTTCATTTGAATATGATATGTATACGAGGAAAAATAATAAATGTGAAATGTAAAGGTCAGGTGTATTCATTCAAAATGTTTATGACTCATTTCCTGTGCACCAGAAAAGGAAAGGTGGCTTGTTTAATTTCTGTTATTTTATGACTTACTACCATAACTGTCTTTACCAAATTTTGCAACAACCTTTTTAAAATTAAGTAGGTATTTCCTGCTTTGTATGAATGCCACTAACTTTAAACTTATTTGTGTATGTTTGTTTTTTATACAAACCTGCTTTAAGCTGCTCTGGGCTCTTAAACCGTGCACCCCCACATTGACCACAGATATTTCCTTCCTTGTTTATAACTTATCTTTTATCTTGAAAGACAATGTTGCTGAGAAAATGTATTTATTTCAAAGTATTTTATGTGTCCAAAAAAACATTGTAAACTGTTTTCATCAGACGTCTTGCTTTCTCCCGATCAGTTGTCCTCGTCGTCCTCGTCTTCCTCTTCTCCATCCAGGCTCTCCAGGTCCTCTTGGGCCGCCTGCTGCTGCTCTAGGGCTGCCTTGAGGGCCTGCTCTTCCTCCAGGCTTGGATCCAGGGCCTCTGTGATCTCGGGTCCACTGGGGTACTCACTCTGTGGCGCCGGGGGTAAAGACGGCATGTACCACTCCCCGGCAAACTTGAGCCCCCAGCCCACGTATATGTTCTCAAACCTTCTAAAGTAAGGGAATGAAAACAGGAAACTTAGTGATTTGATCTCATGGCAAGGGACAGTTTCAGCTAATCTGTTGAATAACCGTACTTTCCACAGGCGTATGCATGAGCCCCTGGCCAGAGGTTGGAGCGCAGCACGGCCACTGCGTGCTGAGAGGTGAGGGTAGAAGACATCTTGGCGCTCCATGGGGGGGTGCTCAGTATTTCTGGAAGGAACAGAACATGGGACATTACGCCCCCGCAACCACACACACATTTACAATATACTGCAGGAGGTCATAGAGAGGAGGACTGACCTTCGTCCTCGGACAGAGGCGTGAGGAGCGGCGGCCCCACCTCCGGATCTGGCTCATCAGGCTCCTCCTCCTTTTCCTCCGCCTCCCCTTCCTCATCAAGTTCCTCCTCTGGCTTGGCGGCCAGGTTAACCCAAGTACAGCGGCCCTGGAGGAGGCCGTATTAGTTAGAAAGGGGAGAAGGGCCCGATATACAGACACAGCGTTGTCTTTCATTGCTATTAAAAGTGATCACGTCAGTCGCACCTGCTTTAGGATGTGCTGAACATGGTGCACCCAGTTGGACAGAGACTCTGCCATTTTAGAGATCGGAACCCCTCCAAAGTCGGGGTTCTGTTCGTAGCTGTCACGCGGTGCGTCCGGGTTATCCTCCTCTTCCTCCTCCCTGAACTGGTAGAAGCCCTGGGGGCTGACCTGGGTGCCCGCAGAGATCCGGGCGATTTGAGCTCTCAGATAGTTTGCCTCGTGGCCGGGGAAGGGTGGGTAGCTGGAGATTGGGCCGCCCAGCCGGCCGGTGAAGAACTTGCGGATATGGCGAGCGGCGTTGATCTGCGCTGGGGTCACTGAAGGCAGCTTGACCCAGGGAAGGCCAGGCTCCTTGCACACATAGTACACATACTTGTTCACCCCCGCGCCATTGGCCTCTTTTGGCACCGCCGGTGGGGGTTTGTAGGTCGATCGTGGTAGTGCATCGGCCTAAACACGAGAGAAAATAAAATAAAATGGTTGACATAAAAATATGAGGACAAAAAAATAAACTATAACAGGCTCACCTCTCCTGCCCCCTCCTTCTCGTCATCAACATCAGCATCTCTCTCTTCATCCTCTGGTGCTTCCTCTGGACTCTGTTCTTCCTCTTCCTCACCTTCCCTGTACTCGGCCTCAGCAACTATATAATTGCTCTCCGTGCCCAGGATCTTGCCCCATAGTCGGCATCGCTGCAGGGGTTGGGACTCAACGAGCTGCTTGAGGGCAAGAAAGATCCTCTGCATCTCCTCTCTGCCCAGGGCCACCCCAGCCTGCTCCAGGTAGTAGCTTATCTCATTCACATTAGGAAGAGGGCTTTCAATCTGAAGGGTGACAGAAACACAGTTGTTCACGATTAAAGTTTGGCCTTGAACATCACTTTCACAACAACAACATTCATACAATTAGGATGTGTTTGGATGCCAATACCAGTTCATCGTCTTGTTCGCCTTCGTCTACTTGCGAATAAAGCAATCGCTGCTGTTCGGCCAATAGCTGAGCGGCTGTAGACAGTGGCAAGTCTCGCAAAGTGCTTTGGAAGTCGGCCAGTAATTCCCTTTTCACGCGGAAGCTCAAATCTTCGATCACGTCAACTGCATTCTGCGGACGCTCGTCCATCACCTTTGTCAGCAAACGTGCAAGGTGATCATAGCTGTGAACAACAACAATACATTAACATGTGTGGTCATTGTAGGCAATATTAACGTTAGCTTAGCTATTGTAGCTGATGTAAAAGGCGTAACGTTAGGCTTACAAAATATTGTTCAATTAGGCTATTGACGTAGCCTAACTACATGACACAATCGTTATCACAAGTTACTTACAGATTTAGGTTGCTTTTGATGCTACTTTTAAGCATGAAAGCCTTGAAGGAGGTCGCTGCCTGTTGCTTTTGATTATTCATTTCTTGGTTGGCCTGTTGTGTCTCCATTTTCAGCAGAAGCAGCCTTAACGTTGCCAATGGGCTAAGTGAACTGAGTGGAAGTTTAATTATTAGCTAAGGTTGAGAGTCCGATGAAATAGAAATCCGATGCATTGACGTTAAAATATTAAAGCTATTGAGGAGCAAAGCGGGTGGACTGTAAACGTTGTCAGTTGCTATAGTAAACAGCTCTGTTGCTATGGTAGTGGGGGTTAAAGGAAGAGCGTTGGACAAACACAAAGCATGGAGTTTACATCAATATACGAACTAAGGATATGCATACATTACATTAAGTCATAACTCATAACTAAAACAAAATGTGTATTGCTAGATCAATTATATAATGATAGTCACCGAAGTGAGGTCCTTAACGGAACATAGGTTAACACTCTTAGGCTGAATAACCGAACGAGACGGATATATATATAAGATATAAAGCTAATTAATCGTAATGAAAACAAAGTCGGACGAACAAACGATTTAACACGAACCGTTACACCACACCAAGCATCAAATCAACGAACGCAGCTCTGTCGTTTGGCCAGCGGAGGGAGATGAATACTCCCCGTAGTAGGCCTATAGATTTAAGTAAATATATTTGTTTTTCGTTTAAACAACATCGTTTTCAATCTAGTAATTAAAAATAATCAAAATAATATACAAATTCACAAAGCGAAATCAATAATAGATCAACAAATTGTCCTACAGTGTGATTGGCTGGTGAAGCAGTGTGACTCAATAGCATTGAACCTACCTGAGAGCCAACGTGTAATTTGGGTAGGCTACCAGGCGTATGGGCAAGAGGGAGACATTAATACATCAAAAATAAAATGTTTTGCTTCATAAATAGGCTACATTCAATAAATTCAGGTAGCCAATTTAGACTTTTAAAATCGAGTATAATATGACCTTCATGGTTGGTGTGAGTCAATCAACTGGCAGCAGCATTTCAGAAATGTGTTATAGGACTATAGTTATCTTGATATGACGACATTGTTGTTATCTCATTTGTGGGCCTATATATGTAGCATATATGTAAATGTAATTAGTTGACAACAAGAGACACATGTGCCAGACCTTATTATTTACAGCTTTGCAGAAGATATGACACCCAATTCAAGAAGTAATTTTGCCCTTTAGATACAGGCCAGGACATACCAGTAGGCCTAAATATTTTGTGTTCCTCATTTCCAATAAAAATGTCATGTCTGCACCTCTTACCTCTATCTTTCTTTAGTGGTCAGTTCCGAGACATCCATAACGTCATGTCCTCTGGAGCCTGTGGTATCCAGCAGGTCCAGACTTGATCAACTTTCACAAAGGTTGAATGGTTGAAAGATTAAGAAGTAAGTAAAGTAAGTAAGTAAGTAAATACCTGGTTAACAAAGTCTCAGAACCTTTAAAATGTCATGCTCATCTAGCAGATGATAGATCCTGTTGTTGTGAAGTATTAACAATATCATATTACATCAGGAGACAGTTATAGACAAGGGTTAATGATGCAGTGGACAAGGGGATTTTCTGTCTGTGGTTCCAAATAAGGGCGGTGAGAATATGTGTCACTCTCTCTCTCACACACACACACACACACACGCTGAATATAATATAATTTATAAAGCCCTCTTGCAATTTTCATGTCTTTTATAGGCTGAATATTATATAATTTATAAAACCTGTTGCGATTTGCATGCATGCAATTTTCATGTCTTTTATAGTGTTAGGTTTATTAACATTAACCTAACACACACACACATACACATATACACACACATTTACATTACTGAATATTTAATGAACTGTTGCTTTATGCATATATTCCATATGAATGTATGTTAAGGCAATATCATAGAAGTCTATATTAAATTGTTTAGAATTTTATAACAACACAAATATATAAAATAAACCCTAATATTTAGCCTTAACCTAAAACACACACACACACACACACACACGTATACACACAAACACACACACACACACACACACACACACACACACACATTTACATTACTGAATATTTAATGAACTGTTGCTTTATGCATATATTCCATATGAATGTATGGTAAGGCAATATCATAGAAGTCTATATTAAATTGTTTAGAATTTTATAACAACACAATATGAAATAAACCCTAATATTTAGCCTTAAGCTAACACACACACACACACACACACACACACACACACACCCACACCCACACACACACCCACACACACACACACACACACGCTGAATATTATTATATATATAAAGGCCTATAAAGGCCGATTGCGATATAGGCCTATGCAATTGTCATGTCTTTTATAGGCATAATCATAGAGGTGATTATATAAAAGAAACACAAATATTTAACATTAACCTGTGCCTAACAAGATGACATCTCTTTTTTTTTTTTACAACCAAATACAAAACCTGTTTCTTGCCAAGAACTATGCGTTATGATAATAAATAATATTCACTATGTTCAAATATACGTCGATATTTACTATTTCAGTCATACTTGCAGGTCTCTGCAGAACCTTGTGTCATAATATCTCTACTCTAGTAACATGAGATTTCAGATATGACTCGCTCTGCGCCGTTTGTGGTTGGAGTACAGCAGGAACTGCTCTTCAGGAGACTCGATTCCCTTCGCGAGGCGCGAGTAGGCAGGTCGAACAACGGCATGCCTGCTGGTCCGGTTATTTTCACTTTCGCGACCTACTGTGTGATATTAACCACATTTTGTGAACGATACACAATCAACATCGGTGCTCCATGCACGCCAATGTTGCCCTCAACAAAGCTCTGAAAAACAGACATGTGTGCGAGGGATCCTTATATCTTTGACCATACAATGTATAACCTACACTGATATATAAAGTAATAATAATAAGCATAAGAATAAAAGTATAACAGTAAAAATCCATAATCAACCGTTTTTTCAAGCTTTTGCTATAAATCCGCAAAACATTCTGGGCCTTGGCTTATATTGCAAATGCGAGCCATGCTCAAATAGGCTATAGACTATCACTCGAACACAAGTTGCAACAGCGAATCTATCAAGGTTTTAAAATACTTTTCACCGAAATGGTTTTTGATCAGGGCAAGGTGCGGTTTCACCCTATAAAAATGATGGCATCACAGCATCAGTATCATCATTTAAAATTGTAATTAGTCAAGTTAAGGCAAAGAAAAAGGTCAATATGAAGCGATCTCTAGCTTTTAGAAGATCAAAATCAAGAATAAAATGGCAATGAGGGCTACACGCAGAATAACGAAGCGCACGCAATCATGATAATCAATGTTTAATTAGAGGATTAGGGCAAATCCATTAAAGGCCTATTGTCCGCAACCTATAGTTGCGTTAGTTGCCATCACAGTTTCGTATAAGCAAATACATTGCAAATTCTTTACTAAGCCCATCGAGTTACATGATTATTAGTAGGCTATTTTAGATTCTGAAAAGTAGTTAAAAGTAGTCGCTTATCCATTTAGCAGTAGCCATTTTACCACCTTCGTGTGCTAAATCATAAGCACTGTGGCCTTCGAAATTCTCCAGGCCGGGGTTTGCAGTGAGTTCAATTAGCAGCCTTACTACCCCCATATGGCCTTCTTGAGCGGCAAGATGCAATGGAAGATTCCCGCGATCGTCCACAATATTTGCATCGGCACCGTGGCTCACCAGCTCCTGCACCATATCCAAATAGCCGTCGCGCGCGGCATCGTGCAAGACGGTGAGACCGTGGACACGGTCGAGTCGGTTCGGGTCAGCTCCTGACTCAAGTAAATGTAAAGCGACAGCAGGACAGCCTAATTTGACCACCTATTGGAAAAAATAAAGACAAGTGGCAACGAGAATCATATCAGTATATCATTGTGTATGCACACGTTAGTCTAAATCCCCCAAAACCGCCGATAAAATAAAAAAGTTGACTCAGAACTCAATTTACTTTATCAGGCATTATTTTCTGATCATAACGTTTTTCTTATCTTTTTATTTTTATATTTAGGGAACTTTTCACACTTTATAAGCTCTTATTTATCAAAACTTCTTAGGAATATGAATGTCTTGTTACATCTGAAGTGAAAAACCTGTTTTGCAAATTAAATAGTGGATGACTTATCAGCTGAAGTTATTATTGTTTCCTGCACCTTTGTCATTTTTACAATTACATAGATGTATATTTTCGTTCAATTTCGTTCTTCCTTTTTATAAATTGCAAGACCATGTGGTGGGCTAGACGGTATATTACACAGCTCTCTAAAACGCTCATGCAATATGAAATTAATGTATTATATCCTGATCACATCATGGTTGTCCAATTCATGATTATGTGTATTATGTGAATATTAAAAATCGACCTCATAGTAAACAACAAAGTATTAAAGATTATTTGAGCAAAAACAGGAAGTGTGGCTCTGTTTTAACTGATTTAACATCTACATACGCATATCACAAATTGTATATTTAAAAAAAGGCTAATGTATGTAGGTAGTTTTAATCTGCAGGAGAGCGCTACTTTGAAAAAAACGAATTGGAAAGAAACACTTAATGCCAACCTGCAATGGAGTCCTGCCATGTGCATTGTATCCATTGACATCTGCTCCATTTTGTAGACACTGTTTGACCTCGGCAAGGTTTCCATTGGCAGAAGCGCTGCAGAGCTGGTCAGCCTGTGTTCTTTCTGTCATTCTTGATCAAAAATAGAGAGGATGGAAGTGAAGTGAAGCGTGATTCGGCCAGGTTTCTATAGACATGGAGTTTTTCGAAGATGTCAAGCCCTTCCTCTTTTTTCTCAGTAGACTTTTCCCTCACATTGTTCGTCACTTTTTGTAGGCCTATAACAGGATGGACTTTATTATTCAATATTATTCTCGTTCAACTAAATTTGAAATCCTATTGATATCTTATGAAATATGGTTACACGCACTCTCTTGTTCATGCTTGAATCTGAATGCTAATACAGGGTTTTTATTTATGTATTTTGATAAATGTCGTTTTTTAGCCAGCATAGGACTACTTTGTGCAATTAATGTTTAGAGATAACATGAAATATAACGAATGAATGAAAGAAATAATTTATGAATTATCGAATCCTATTGGTTAACTTCTTTGTTAAGCACACAATACAGTGATCACTGTTGGAAATTAAACACTCACATACTATTTGATAACAATTTTTTATAAAAGTGAAATGATTTACCAATTGAGAATGTTTCTTGATCTTCATTTTTGAATAGGACGTGAAAAATATAGCCCTAACCCTATATTTACTTGACTAAATTAAGCCTAAAGTTATATTCAAATATAACTTGAATTAAACTTTGAAAACTAAATTAAACAATATATAGGCCTACAGCCTGTGCAGACTCTCCGTTAAGCAGCCCGTATCTCCTACTACTACTACTGTGGGGGACTTTTCAAACATTTTACAGTATTTTGAAAACCTTTCACAAAGTGGTTTATTTTTCTTATAGTTTGTTATTTTAACCTAACTATAAGCAAAGCATAAACATGATTAAGTATGGTTTCTGCTAGGTGTCGCTAAAATTACCATATTTGCTTTATTGTGCATCAGATTGAAGCTCATCACCATTGTGGCTGGCCATGCTTTACTATCATAATGAGAGAATAATGCAAAACTCACGTTGATCGTAATTATAGTCCAGGGGTAAAACCATGTCCTGTGCTTTCTTCCATGTAACACGTCGACATCACAACCTCAGGGTTAAAATTAACTATTGTTATAATGTAGATTGCCATTTTGCCCTGGCGATCTGAAAAGAAAAATAGATCAAATAAATGTTAATAAAAATGTTAATAAAACAGGCCGGCTGTCTATCAGGGATGCAGGCAATCAGAAAATGACACATATTTGCCGCTCATTTTTAAAATTTGCGGTGAAACACCGCCCACCTACTGTCTTGTCTCGAAGCGATTGTGCAAATCATGACATCAAAATATCCTCAATGACATAATGATCGAACTCGGCTTTGTTTGCAAACTATAATGCGGTCGGTTTGACTGAGTTCTCGCCCTTCAATGTGATCATCTTGTACGTCTCATAAATAACTTACCCGGTGAAAGAAGATCATCGCTCTGATCCAGATCCATCGTTCTAACGCCGCTTATAAACAATACATAGTTAGGTTGCTGTGAAATAGATTTCCTCTAGAAATCGTCTAAAATTGACGCGTACACACACTGGAGGGCCTGTTTGACGATCGAAAGCCATTGCAGTTTAGTTTTGACATTGAAATAGTTTGAAATAGTTTGGAAACTCAGATTGGATAAAAAAACATAAAGGGCGGGACAACAGTGCAACGTCGCAGCCGTGGGGATCTAGCCGTAGGCCTACAGATCCTCCGCTGGGGGGATATACAACGCAGTAGGCCCGATGTTGTTTGATATTCGAGTTTGAGGCTGATATTTATTAGCGATGCAACGTCATTTAAGCCTTTTAAACATTATTTTTATGCAAATTGCTCAATAATTATCAGATTGTCCGAACATATTTTTGTTCTGACGTCCGGAAAACAGCTAGGCTAAACCCTGTAATCAATACCGCCCTCTCGTGTTGGAAAAGTATATGTCGAGAGGACGCTGATGTGACGTCTACCTTGGGGACCTGGCCTTTTTATGTTGTTAAACATGTTAGACTGAACTATGTGAGGTTATTTCACTGTGAAATGTTGTATTACACTGAAATAATGTAAATTTATATGGGCCCTCTTATTTCAACAACTATTTAGGCTCGTTCCTAACCATCTAGACCACTGCAAAATTCAACATCCTACATTACTGTCAAATTCAGCCAAGTTCTGGAAGTCATAAAGAGGGTGGCAGTGTTGCACTGTGTGAATGATCCCTCAAAAATATTTCTAGTTATATCTTACCAACGTGTAACTTATATGTTGTTAACACAAAGCAAAACATATTATAAAGCTAACTCTTCCCTTTGTAGAATAGCAATAGCCTTTACAAGGTATGATTAAATATAACTTATCATACACGTCACTATATAATCAGGGGATCAACAGGGACCTCATTCCAATAAATAACCTCAATACCCACCAATATCTTGTGATGTAACTTGTGCCTACCTGCATCTCACACGTGCACATCTTGGTACAGGCATAATAGATAAATTCACATTCCTGGTTGGGCTATTAGAATGTGGGGCATTAACGTGTGTTCTATCATTTTATGGATCCCACGTTTGTAATTGCTGTTTAAGTAATAAGCCCACTGTCAATATAAATAGGCTAGAATACAAAGTATGAGTGACCCATACACGCAAATACACACACACACACACACACACACACACACACACACACACACACACACACACACACACACACACACA
>JAOPJO010000017.1:16425408-16436775 GCA_027123675.1 Molva macrophthalma | reverse complement strand
TGTGTGTGTGTGTGTGTGTGTGTGTGTGTGTGTGTGTGTGTGTGTGTGTGTGTGTGTGTGTGTGTGTGTGTAATAATGAGTTTATTCTGCGGTCTCCCCCGACACTTTCAGTGGTGGCAACATCAGGTTGCTGTCTTGATTCTCCGATGACAATGGAGAGAAGAGATCCACGGTGTTTAACCAGCTCCGCCGGGGTCAAGAATGCAACCCTTTGGTGGAGGGAACTAAAGTCTTGACACAAGTGATTCCGACCCCTCCCCCATCCCCCACTCCCCGAGCTTTGAAGTGGGCCAATGTAGGCCTACAGCGGCCAACCCGAATAGCATTGTGACTGGATCCCAGACTAGCCTAACCTGGAGGGTCACTTAAAGTTTACTTTCTCAGAGACGCGGCCCTGGCACTCAATGACGAAGCCTAAAGAAAGACCATCTATGCGGCTTAAACTGTTTAATATGGGCGCTGCTCTCCCTCCGACGATTTCATGTGGCTTTCTTTTTTTGCGCACCATAGACTTGGTTTTTCATGTAAGATACATATATAGGCATAGCACACACATTTTCTAATTTGACAAAGTAGACATTAGAAAAACACTGTAGGCCGCTTTTATAGCGGCTCGATTTATTATCCAAAAAGTGTTTCTGTAACATTGTCGGGTTGATTATGCTGGGTCATACTTCTGGGTTGTTTGGGGGTACTGTACACACACTGTTGGGTTGCTCATGTTGGGTCAAAGGGGTTGTAAGGGGTTTATTCGCAACTAAACAGCTGGTTGTGTTACTTTGACCCTGCTGCTGGTTCATTTTCTTTCCCGCCTTCTATTTCCCGCCTTCCATTGACGAACTTTCTGGATCCGTCTCTTAACGCGGTCGGAGGTTCGCACAACAGACGGTGGGCAGGATTTTATGGTAGGTTCAGCGCTGCCAACTCTCACGCATTGAGTGTGAGATTTACGCAAATGACCGTCTTCACACGCTCTCACGCCACACCAATTTCTGACTCAAATGACGCGGTATTTCGCTATTTCGCTTTTTCAATAATATATCCTCGTATATAATCATACGATGCGTGCCCAAGCCTCGGTTCGAACCGTCAGAGCTCTTTGAAATCTGACCGCGACCGTACGCTGACAGAGCAGAGCGCACTGAGCTCGGCCCAAAGTCACACCGTAGTAGCGACGGCACGCTGAAACGTGGGCAACGTCAATTGATTTTCATCGTCATAAGATATGGCAAGTTGACAGTGGCGTAAGTAGGTTATTAAGGGCCCCGGTGCAATACTTGTTATGGGCCCCCCCACTACCCAATAAAAGTGTATTCTAATATATATATATATTGGTCAAATTCCAATTTGAACAAAAACACTTACATAAAATGAGGGTGGGTTAGCAGTAGTATATCAATAGTATATCATATAATAACATAAAAATATAAAATTTTATGAATCCATACTTTTCAACATTTAAAACAGGTTTTTTTGTCAAAGGCATGTGGCTTTCTGCGATATCTGTTAGGGTTTCTGGGATACAAATTCTAAACCTTTTTTTTTGAGCGATCTGATTGGCTGGGGTTTTCGAGCGATCTGATTGGCTGGTGTTTTCGAACGACCTGATTGGCTGGGGTTTCCGAGCGATCTGATTGGCTGGTATTTTCGAACGAACTGATTGGCTGGGGTTTCCGAGCGATCTGATTGGCTGGGGTTTTCGAACGATCGGCCTGGCTGGGGTTTACGATCGCACACTGTTCGATTTTCACAGTACATGAATAGGCATCTACATAGTAAACATTATGCTTTGGGAGAGTTGAGTAACTCTTAATCGCAGTACGCATGGGTTGTTTAAAGTTAACTAGCTTATTTGCTAGATGCCATGGACCTTCCTCTGAAAGTAGCTTGGCATTGACTCGGGATGGAAAATGCTTCCAAGCCGTTTTCCTTCTGTTAACAGTGCAGATTCTGCCCTTCAGTTTAGAGACTATTTGATAAAAGTATAAGATAGACATAACCGCAACTGGGTGGTGAGTTGATTAGCTAGCATGAAGGGCAATGGCAACTTAGCTACATGCTAACTTGCTACATGCAAGTTACATGCTACATGCTACATGCTAGCTACAACTTAGCAGCAAGGCGAGCTACCCAACAAACACGATCAAACGTGATTTTCATTCCAGGTATGCGACTGAGTTTGCGACTGACCCTGATGGACATTAACTGAATTAACTGAATGGCAGCTAGACATAATGTTGAGCTGTTTCTATTAAGGGACAGAAAGTAACATGGACTATTTATCTAGCTACATCTAATATGCAAAATTAACTGTGTTGTAGCCACATGTTTAGGGATTTAAACATATTTAAGATTTAAGAGTAAGCCTTAGCCATTGATACCATAACACCTTCCCCAAATTTCAAATTGGTTAATTAAAGAATAATTTCATAGGGAGCTATAGCATTTAATTATATTGGGCTGGGTGAGTTTATGTGAATTTATTAACCGTATTCCTTTTTTTTTTTTACAATCCTGTAAGCTGTTGTCATTATTTAAGCGGATAGGTAATAACGTATTTCTTATGTTCTTCTCCCTTGTCATCGAAACAGACTCTTTTCTGGAGGCTGTAGATGTTTGTTTCAAGGCTTTCTTTGTGTTTGACATCCATTACACCAAGCAGTGCCTCCCCACCTGGGAGTTTCTCATGCGGTGTATCGTATTAATGGTCATGAGTCCTCATCTGTGACGTTTTTGAGGACAGCAGTTTCTTTGGCCCACACTTAGGGTGTGTGTAAAGAAAATTTGGGACATATGTTGATAAGGATTGCTTGTTATTTTTTAACATAACGATGTTGAACTATAATGTTTGTGATTTTGGGGCTTGATGAAGCTGTTGTATTCATGAAAATGAGAATCAAATAAATGATTTTGTCAGGCGTGTGTGTGGGTCGGTACATTTGTATCGTTTTGTAATGATTGGAAAAACATGCATAGTATGATTTTGAGCACAAAACTGTTGTATAGTTGTTATTAACTAAAAATGTAATTAACTGCACATTTACAGTGGCCACTTTTTGTATAGTTTTTCTTTTTGTATAATAATAATTTAAACATAGTATACCTTTATTTTATTATTATTATTTAATATAAAAGTAGCAAGGCAATTAAACAGTAAATAACTCAGTGTATGAGTTATATTCAACCACGCAATAGAGTTAATTTCACTCCCTATTGGGTCAAATGAACAACCCAGCATTCTGGGTAAATGGTAAAACCACTTGCACGCGTGTTCTGTCCCATAGTGACCCAGCGGTGGGGTTAAAGTTGGGTTATTTTTAAGCCCAGCAGTTTTTTGAGTGTAGCAAACTGTTGCTTGGCGGCAGCGGGATGCACAGTCTAGAGGCCTACTTGTTTAATCATCCCCTTAATAAACTAAACAAACGAATAAAAATCATTCAGATATTTTTTTATATACAAAATTGGCATATAATATATTATCTACTTTTTCCATAAGCAGAATATGCTGTATCTTTAATTAATAAAAATAACAAAAAGGAAATAATTGGCTTGTAATCAACATAGGCTACATTTTAATTCCAAATTGCTTTGGTTTGTTCAAAAATATTAACATCAAACAATTGTCTTGAACTCAACATTAAATATCAAAGACTGGGGACAAATAATCTTTGAGCATATATTTGGTATTTTTTCCTAAGTAATTTATTTATAACGACGCGCACCGCCTCTAAGGTCGTCCTTCTATTAAAAAATTGTTAGGGGCTTACAACTTCTGGTATTTGGATTATCAAGGCAAAGGATAAAGCGCCAAGTGGGGCTGATAAATGCTGAATGGACGCAGCGGCGTGCGACGTGAACGGGACTAATTATTGCTCCATAATTGTGTTCTTTTTCTTTTTGAACGCGCACAGAGACCCTGCACTCGCAACCGATGTGGTTGTGACATATAGGAGGCCTCTCTTTGTGGAGAACACTTCAAGTTTCAAAAACACTGCCAATTGAAGCGGCGGAGCTCAAAGTCGGCCCTATTGTAGGCGAACACATTGAGTTTTGATTGGGGACAATGGTGTTTCTCAAATTTCTAGCAAAAACCCATACTCCATCTGTGATCTCAATGAGTGCCTATTCATGGGTTTCCTTCTTTTCTGCCCCGTTCGTTTGAAAAAGAAGACAGATGTAGGGGCCGCAGGAGTAGACTGCGTTTTAATTGGCTGCTGTAACATGTAGGGCCATAGTGTCGCTGGCCGGCATCTCCCGCTCCACTTTCTCTGCGGTATTATCTTATGACTGAGAAGGCATCAAGTGAACTTCTGGGAAAGTTAAATGTGTAGATATGTCTCATCCCTGGAGAGCAGTTTAAAACGCAGACTAAGGGAGAACTGTTTTGCCATTTTGTGTGTGTGTTTGTGAGTGTGTGCGTGTGCGTGCGTGTGTGTGTGTGTGTGTGTGTGTGTGTGTGTGTGTGTGTGTGTGTGTGTGTGTGTGTGTGTGTGTGTGTGAGTGTGGATGAATATTTGTAGCTCACTCTTGTAACCCATTCAATAAAGCAAAGATAATCCCTGGCAACCTACCTTGGAGGCATGAGAAACAGGTTTTACACTTGTGTGTGTGTGCGCGCGCACTTGTGTGTGTTTTATGTGCATGCGTGTGTGTTTGAGGAGAAAGAGAATGGGAGAGACGACAGAAGGGTTCCCTTATTTGAAATATTCATATGCCATCAGGGTTTATCCCTCATTTAGGAGGAAGGGTCTCTGTATTGCATGACGAGTGGGGTGTAGAGGCCCCCAACTGCTCGTGAAGACTCGAGACGAGAGCTTGTGGAAAGATAAACCATGACCACTTGAGCCTCGCTCTTTAAACGGATAGGTCTGTGGGATGGCTAACGTAGACTACCGACAATGCGGGGGCTCCTCAAAGCTCTATAATGAGCACGCACGGAATTCAGTCAAGTGCTTTCCTCAACATGTAGTGGGACTCGAGAGTGACCTTTGCTCTTAAAATAATTAATTAAATCGGCTTACATTCTGAAATAAAATCACTGCTCCGTGCATTCTCCCCTTTTACCCATCGTAATGTCGCTCGCGTGAACTTCAGGTTAATGGTCCCCGCGTCTCTTTTAACGCGGCCCCCTTATATAACTGCTACTCTAACCTCTCTCTGTTTAATGGACTGGGCGGGGGGCGGGGCACGGGCCCAACCGTGCTCCAAGCGGGCCAGAGATAGGTTGGGCTAGAATGGCGCGCCTGCAGGGTGCAAGGGCATCGGAAACATGCTGTTACATATGTTGGGTCAAGCATAGCTTTTCATGGCTCCCCAAAAGGGTATAAACCCCGCTCATTTGTAGCGGTGATGAAAGAGGTGAACGCATTGCGTAGATTTGATGCAAAGGGCCTAATGAACTGTTTGATTAAAGGAACGCTTTTATAAAAAATATAATAATAAAAAGAAAAAGGTGATAGACGCATTGATGGGATTGATTGGGTCTAATTGCGTCGAGGTTATTTGAAAGTAAAAGTTCTCATAGACCCCTTTATCCACTGTGTTATTTATCTCCAACTTATTAACCATAAACCCACTGCCTATTTATAAGGATAGCATAATTTCGTCATAATAACTAGGCTGGAATAGGCCTATGTCAATTTGAGGCACACAATACTACATTTTCGTTCTCTGAGACCTTGACATATTTCCCTTATTAAAACATTTAAGAGTTATGAAGTCGTTGGGTCAACTGAAATATTCGACAAAGAAAGGATTGTGTAGACAGTAGTCACTTTACCGCAAGTGCAATTTTTCATTTGACAAAAAGAACGTTGGCCATTCAGAGGATAAATATGTTTAATGTCAAAAATATGTAGTTTTAATATCATCTCTATTAGCCTGTTGGTTAGGTAATTAAGGTGCAGCTGACAGTGCGAGGGAAACAGATGGCATTTGCTTACAGTGATTCAGAAGGTAAACAATAGAGCGAGAGAGCGAGGGAGAGAGTTAGAGAGAGAGAGAGAGAGAGAGAGAGAGAGAGAGAGAGAGAGAGAGAGAGAGAGAGAGAGAGAGAGAGNNNNAGAGAGAGAGAGAGAGAGAGAGAGAGAGAGAGAGAGAGAGAGAGAGAGAGAGAGAGAGAGAGAGAGAGAGTAAAGTAAAGTAAGAGAGAGAGAGGTATAGTTACAGAGATATGTTGAAGAAACATGCAGTGCGGTGGGACTGGGAGACTTTCTGATAGCTTTTTGTTGATTCTTGTACTTCGTTTGGAAAACAACTTCAACTGCATCGTCTGACAATAAATAGTAGCCTAAACTATATATTGTTTTCGCTATCCACATTTGATATGACCTTTTGTTGCTTTGCTGCTTGTATTATTATTAGTATATTATTAATTTGGCAGTGCTGCGGTAAATAACATCGTGTAATACATACAATACTAAAATGCATTTGAAAATACATTTTCGTTCCATTGAAATTTGTAATATAGTAATCAGTATTTCCTATTTTTCACTGAGCCCTTCTTGTTCTGACTAACTGATTTGTAATCAAACATCTGTCTGTATACTCTAAACTATTTAAATATAATATTTAAACCTTGCAATATTTATATTAAATAGATTAAATAAGATTATATTAAAACAATTATGAACAAAATGTGGGGGAGTGACTTTGAGACTAAGTTGTGATGAAGTGCCGCGAAGCCTTATCATATATATCACATGGCTCGACTTGACCGACAATCCTGGTCTCAAGCATTTTCACCGTCGTGTTGTGATGGAGAAACCCTGTTACCTAAAGACATCGTATACTACTACTACTACTACTACTACTACTACTACTACTACTACTACTACTACTACTCTACCACTACTACTACTACTACTACTACTACTACTACTACTACTAATAATAATAATACAAATGAATAATACAATCAATAATATAATTAATAATAGTATCAAATATAACATATAATCACACATAAATAAGACACAAGGTTGACAATGAGCAATTTATTTACAACGGTTTTTACTCTGTTTACCTATTGCGCTTTGAACAAATATATCTATTATAATGTGAATAAAATATAATCAGATCAACAACAGCATTCGTTTTGAAATGTTCATATGCCTACAGTTTGCAAGACTCACATATTGTCCCTAAAAAACTATCCATATGGGTTAACAGCATATCAACGATCGACAACAAAGTCATAATTCGTCATTTTATTTAGTTTATTTTTGAGTTGTGAACTATAGGTAATTAAGTGCTCAGCTAATACCAAAAATATTTTTTTAACAAACAATATCGAAAACAGAAAATAATTTATATTTATTTTTCATTTTTGCTTAAAACATTCAAAGACATAAGCTTTATTTGCCAGCTCAAAATGGGCTATTACAAATAATTCGAATCATAAATGATACATGTTTCATTTAAATTAAAAGAGCGACATTATGATTAAAAACAATGGTAAAGTTCAAAATAAACTAAATCATGTGTGCCACTATAGGGGCACATAAAAAAACCTACAAATCCCTGTTCTAAAACGGTTTAGGTTTGCCGATTATTTTGCCATCACATGTCTAAAGAAGTGGGCCTTAGCAGTCAAGATTCATGTATTAATGCCATTGACTGATTTCTGATTGATTAACAATAAAATAAATCATACTTACCAAACATCTGGATGGGATTAAACACCAAATAGCGTCTTCTCTTTTTTCAATAATACACATATCGTTGCCAAATAAAAAGAAAACATCGAAACGCATAATACTTTAAACTTCTTAAATGTAAAATAACCCTAATATATTATAAGAGATGAATGAATGCATATTAAGCTATTTAAAGACGATGGGTCCATCCATGACTATTTACCGACATAACCTGGGTTTCTATGTCCCATGTATAGGTCGAACTAGTTTTATAAAATAGAAAAATTCATCAATATAAAATATTGGTATCGATTGAAGCTATCCAGAGCCCCGTCAGATTCTACAAACTTGATATTTGAAAAAAGATCTAAGGTGGACACAGTTGAAAAACCAAGCAAGCCAATCAGAACGCTCCTTCCCCCTTCGGCCAATGACAGACGCCACATTGTTGTCAAATTTGTCTAATGAAAACGTAGGAGCAACAATAGAGAGGGGAGAGAGAAGGTTCTGTATCCACTGCCGATCTCCTGAGGAAGTTAGTGTCTCACGCTGCTTCGAGTAGCAACCTCGTGTCTCTCTCTGTCTTGGAGAACACTAACTTTAGAAACCAAGCAGGCATGAATTTTCATCTCTGTGTTAACGATTTTTGGATTTTAATTTGACTGTAACGCCTTCAGAGTTTCCTTCGTCCGATTTAAACTTTCGTCAGATACAGAAGGCTGGCCCTGTGCGTAACAGTCTCCGGACAGCTTGGTTAGTATTTGACCACATCTTTTTTTCTCAGTCGACAGATAGGCTATCGTTGGCTTCACTTTATTGCCAAGAGATGTCGAGAACGGTTCAGTCTGTTCAACATTAGCAAACAAAACAAAGTTATCTTTTATAAAGGCCACGAATAAATCGTTCAACACTATTTAACTTTTGATCGTTACTCAAGTCAAGCAGTCGTGCTGTCAAGATTTTAAAGGCGAGCATGGATCTAAGACCGGAGCTTCCAACGGTTTCCTCGGCGTCTCAGGTGCACCACCACGGGGCGGCGGGGTCGGGAGTCTCCATCCCGGTGTCGATGGCCAGCAGCTTGCTCCGCGGCCCTCCACTCCTTCTGCGTGCCACCGAGAAGTACCCGCGCACGCCCAAGTGCGCTCGCTGCAGGAACCACGGCGTGGTGTCCGCGCTGAAGGGCCACAAGCGCTACTGCCGCTGGAAGGACTGCATGTGCGCCAAGTGCACCTTGATCGCCGAGAGGCAGCGCGTCATGGCGGCACAGGTGGCGCTGAGGAGGCAGCAGGCGCAGGAGGAGAACGAAGCCCGCGAGCTGCAGCTGCTCTACGGGACGGCCGAGGGACTCGCCCTGGCCGCGGCGAACGGCATCATCCCGCCGCGTCAAAACTACGAGGTGTTCGGGTCGGTCAACAACGAGGGCAACTCCGGTGAGTGTGACGGAACAATTGCGCATATTGATTTTATTGATGATACTGTATGTTAGTTATTCATTTGTTTAGATGTGTTAATATGCGTGCAGGGCTCTACTTCTACTGATACATGCATGCGTATGGATTGCGTATTTCTGGGCGTAATTTCGTATATTGTGTCCAGGCTGTGATTCATTTAGCCCATTAGGTTAAATGAATGATGTATATGATGTATATAAGTGATGTATATTTGTTGTCGTGAATTACATGCTCGGTGGTTTGAAACCCATATCTCAGGCGCCGTTCACAGTAATTCGTTTTTCTTTGTAGGCCCCTCATTCAGAACCGTTCTGATATCATACTGTTTGTTTTATAGATTCGAGCATCCATAAGTACGAGCTGTTCACTAAGAGCCAGCTGTCCGGATCCGCCACCCCGCCACAGAATGTGGGGAAAACGGTCTCCACCGACAGCGACTCCGTGCCAGGCATTTCCTCTCCAGATGTTCGGCACGGCGGCTCGGGCTCCGAAAACGGGGACGGCGAGTCGTTCAGTCGCATCAGCTCGCCCGTGTCCAAACCCGTGAAAGATGGCGAGGACACCCCGGGGTCCATCAGTCCCTTGGGGTCCGACTCCGGCTCCGAGACGGACAAGGACGAGCTGGAGCCCTCTCCGTCCTCGGCGGCCTCCAGACACATGAACGCCATTGACATCCTGACCCGCGTGTTCCCCAGCCACAAGAGGAGCGTGCTGGAGCTCGTGCTGCAGGGCTGCGGAAAGGACGTGGTGCAAGCCATCGAGCAGATCCTCAACCACGGCGGCGCGCACACGACCGCCACCAAGGCTAGGGGCACAGAGGGGGAGACGTGGACGGCGGAGCGGATGCTACAAAGCGCGCACCAGCCCACCTTGTCCTCCTCCACCAGCACGGCCTCGCGGCCCATGCTGCCAGGAGCCATGACGCTCAGCAATCGCTCCGCGTTCTCCCCACTCCAACCCAACGCCCCGCACTTCGGCGCCGACCCCAGCGCGTACCCACTAGGGACCCACCTGGGGCTCAACCCGCTGAGGCTCGCCTACTCCGCGCACAGCCGAGGACTGGCCTTCATGACCCCGTACTCCACCACGGGCTTGATGCCCACTCTGGGCTTCAGGCCTCCGATGGACTATGCGTTCAGCGACCTCATACGGGACAGGACTCTGTTGCACAAGGAGCAGGGCTACACGAACGGCTTGTACGGGCCCCTGGTGAACAACACGCCGGACAAACAGTGAGAGCAGGGTTTGCCCTTTAATGAACTTGATCATAATAGAATGACACGTAAAATAATGGATTCGTATAGCCACAAGTGTTGAATGTGTTTGAAAAATCTTGTGACGTGTTTCTTGGCTACGAGCAGCTGTAAATAATATTATCTGACTTGTGGTCATTTGTTTTTCTTTCGAGTGCAAGCGAAAGTCACTTTTGTGTAGGCCTAATGTTCATAGTTTCTTTTTCCATGTACAAAGTGTTATTACATAATGCTATTCCCGCTGAGAATGTATATAAACCTAATATAACGTCTGCCCTTGATGAGATCATTTTAAAAATGAAAGTTGTTTCGTTGACAAATCAAGAAAGTTCCTGTACAGAGAAGCGGAAAAACAGCAAGATAGCCATAGTCCTGTTTTAAAGTTGTTGACATTTACGTCGGTTTTATAGGTAGGTCCTATTCATAACTATTTTTTTTTCATTAAAAAAAAAGATAACATTCCATAATTTCGTCACAAAATATAATAAATAAATACAATAATGTTCGTTACAGAAAAAACGGTATAAAAGGACTTTTAAGAACTTCACATTCTATTTTCATATTTATAACCATACAATTACACGTGCATCATAAAACGTGCTCTCCGCAGAGCATCCAGTATTTGATGGCTCGATTTGATTGGCTAAATTATAACATGTATTTTGCTGATATTAACCCCTATTAATTACCTATTGTGAACGTTTAAATAATGACGTGTGATTGCCACCTCCACTTTTCCCTGCTCTAGTTTTGTTTCTCACTATTTTCTGATCATTTTCAACTGGCTGTATTATATATTGAATTATTGTAATATTAGCCTACTTATGCTATAAAGGATCTTTCATTTATAAATTGCTAGCCAGCTGCAAAATTATGTGGCATTTTTAAATGCCACATAATTGAAGTCGAATGATCTTCAAATGTTGCAAGCTGTACATGTCTCATTGTATGAATTTGCTGGAAATAAATGTTATTTTAAAGAAGCCCTAATAATAGTATTTTTTAAAACGAATTATTTATTATTAT
>JAOPJO010000017.1:16365593-16377397 GCA_027123675.1 Molva macrophthalma | reverse complement strand
CCCCCCCCCCCCCCCCCCCCCCCCCCCCCCCCCCCCCCCCCCCCCCCCCCCCCCCCCCCCCCCCCCCCCAAACTGGTTTCACCGGTTCACTGGCTCAAGACTTGTGCGTCTTGTTGGTCTTGAAGGAGACTTGGAGGACCCGGTCGCCCAACCTGTAGCCGTTGAGGCTGGCGATGGCCATGGCCGCCTCGTCGTAGTTCGTCATGGTGACGAAGCCGAAGCCTTTGCACTTGTTGGTGTTGAAGTCGCGGATCACCTTGACGTTGTTCACGGCGCCGAACGGACCAAACAGCTGCCAGAGCACGCTCTCGTCGGAGTCGGGGGAGAGGTTGTACACGAAGATGCACCAGCCGGTCCCTGTGTGGCCCGGGATGTTCATGCCCACCAGGCTGGTCATGCTGTCAATGGTGATGGGGGAGAACCTGGGAGGAGAACCACAACACCACAGGACAGACACAGATAGGAGGAGGAGGAGGAGAGGGAGGAGAGGGAGGAGGAGGAGAAGGAGAGGAAGGAGGAGGAGAGGGAGAAGGAAAGGGAGGAGAAGAGGAAGAATGTTTTTAGTTGGTTCATTAAAATATAAGAAGTGATGGCCTACATCTCCTGAACTTGACTTATAGAAATCTGAAAAATGTGCTACTGTCATTGATATGGTTTAATATCTTCATGACTCTGATGGGAATCTTACGGTCTTAAAGATATAACAAAATATGCTCAAGCTGTACTAATAATATGCATAACACATTATTTTGGGTAAAACAACAAAAAATGAATGAGTTGGATAGTGAGTGGGTTGGCTGTGCGTGGGTGTCTATGTTTGTTTATGTACAAATGTATTCTTTTGTATGTATTCATGTTAAGCTTTATTAAATCCTCACTGCTGTCCTTCGTTCTTGAATCAGAGCAGTGCATTCTGGGAAGTATTTGGGAGATGCAGAGGTAGCTCTTCCTACTCTCGCCCTCTCTCCCTTTCCACAACCCACTCTCTCTCTCTCTTTCTGTCTCTCTCCCTTCCTCCCTCCCATGCACTCTCTCGTCCTTTGGGAGCTAAACCGCAGGAGGTCAGTGAATAAAACCATTTCGAGAAATTCATCAAAGACCATGCACCACGCAGCCTGCTAAATCTTTTCTCATTCACCTCATAATCTTATCCTTTTTACTCGCGATGCAAGAGATTCGAATCCTCCGTTGACTTCCCTTAATTGCCTTTCCGGTTAAAGAAAAGGCAAAGGGGGGTGGAAGGGGGGGTGGGGAACACACCCGCATTGCTTTTAAGTAAAAGGTAAATTAGATAAAATGGTTCCTGTCTTACTTGGCCGCCACCGCTCTGCAGGGGCCATGACAGGCTTTATGGTGTGCGCTCTGAGAGTTCTGCTTTGCAGCAGCTGTCTCACGGAGGGCCTTCTCAAGCAAGGGGGACGGAGGGAAGAGGGAGCGGGGGCTGAATGTAAAATGGAAGTCCTTTACGGCTGGGTGGAACGAAGGACGAGAATGTATTTCCACTCCCTGCGCAGTTGTTGTCTGCTGGGTGTTTTCTTTCTTCCAATTCATAACCCAGGACGCAGTACAACACTATACTATCATCTCCTGCCTCTCTCTCTCTCTCTCTCTGTCTCTGTCTCTCTCTCTCTCACTCTCTTTCTCTCTCACTCTCTCTCTCTCTCTCTCTCCCTCTCTCTCTGGCTGGAGATAACTGCAACCTTCCCATCATGACTTTGGTCTTGGACAATATACTCCCAGCGGCTGTGGTTGGGGGCTAACGAGCACACGAGCCCAAGACTGCTGACTCCACCTGGAGACGTCTCCCGTTGTGCTGGCTGCGCTCGCTCAGATCTGATCAGCGGCATGGGATGGACGTCAGCATCGTAGTCATCATTACATCTTTACGATCAAACCACACTTAAGCTTGATGAGCTGCTGGTCCTTTCCCTCCTCAAAATTCAAATCCTGTTGTGTGTCTTGGATCTCTCTATGCGCGTTTCCTTTGTACTGCTGAGAGGGGCTTTGCTACTTTCCGCAGCATGTCGACACACCGGCTGAATTACTTAGCGGGTCTGGTCACGTCAAGTTCCTGTCTAGCATGCTCTGCTACGTCCATGCCCTCCCGCTGTGCTCCAAAACAACCTTGTGGTCATTTGCATGCAGGAGCTGCAGCGTGTGTGGAGATTTAAGGGTCGAGTTGGAGACTCACTAACAAAGTGCCGCAGAGGACATGATGGAAATGATGTACGTGTATGTTTGTGTGTTTGTGCGTATGTGTGTGTGTGCATGCATATTATTGTACACATAATAGCTAGTCCAACCACAATCCAAATGTAACGGGGGAAACCAGGGGGGTTGCATAGCAACAGCGTAGCTGACCAGCTATCCATTCTATCCTTTCTGTAGCATACCACTTCCTGCTCTCAACACATCTCTGCTCTCTGGGTGCCCACCTTGCAAACAAGAGCCTTTGATCACATAAATAGCACTTGGAATTTAATCACATGCTTTGTGATCATCTGTTTCAGGAGAGATGGATGGTCATTTTGGCCCTTTGAAAATGATAGTGTAAAGATTGAATAGAGCAGCACCTACATTTGAGTGTGGTCATCTAGTGTTCAATAGGATATAGAGGATATATAAATCACATTTTATATTAAAACAAACTGAAACAAACTGAAACAAACTGAAACTATAACTCATTGTACTAGCTTGCAATATGCAACTACTAACACTAAACATGTATGTATGAGTTTGAAACCTATTTCTGAGGGCGGTCCTCATCGGTCATTGCGTCATGCAAGATATGGAACCCACATCACATTAAATCAACAACAACAACAACAACAACAAGAGGCTGAAAACCCCCCGCTAACGGTCATTTTAACATCCATGGCCGACAACTGAACAAAATGAACGGTGGCAAAAGGAAAATAAAACCGGAACCAGGCGGAGCCAAGCAAGGCAGGAGTTCTCTGCCGGGGAAAACAGCTGGTTTACGACAGGGATCCAGGCCCACCTCCTCAAGCCACGCCATACCGGCTTTACAAACAGAAACATAAGGGAATTCAGTTCTGCTACGTCAAAGGTAGGGGAATATTAAGACGACCAGCTTTAACATAATGTGTGTGAGAATACATCTAATGCAAAAGACCATGGTAGCTTTTTGTTTATGGGATATTAGATTTGGAATGAGCTTACAACCATTCTGGGAATGGTTTAAGGGGACCTGTCTTCATGTTTACACGAGGTCTGGGCTGTGGAGGCAAGGCAGGGGAACCTGAATCCTGGAGAAATCAAACACGCCCAGAAATCAAGAGCTATACATCAGAGAACAAAGGAAAACCCCATTCAGTACAGACAAAAACAATTCAAAAAACCCAAACAACACCAGCACTTGTCATAATCAAAACAAAGCAAATTCATCACCATCGCAAAAACAGAGACAGATTGTTTTCTGTTTTTTGCGCCTTAGGTGGCGGAAAAGTTTTCCAAACTGAATCAAGCTTAAGGAGAGAAAAACAAACAAGGCAAACCAAACAACCACGATCACAAATCAAGGAACCAAACAAAAGTTAACCTCATTTTCAGATGCAATGTCACTTCAAAAGGCACAACGTAAAAACGTAAAAAATTTAATATATGGAAAAAAAAAAAGAGGAACTGAAAAAAATGTATATTGAAAAATCATTGAGTCAACATGGACAGCTGGCATCGGTCGAAGTTTTTAATTACCTCTTTACGCCATAGGCCATATTAAGCAAATTGTCCAGCCTGTAAAGAGAAGGAGGGTTCTGGGGTTAATGGTGGGCAGATGGTCGACGCACTCAATGGAACTGATTCTACGTCCCTGTAGGAACTGCATGGTCCTCCTCGCTCAAGAATCAAACAAACCCCAGCCATAAGTGGACCGTTACGCTGAGAAAGCCTGCTGGGTCGGTACTATCTGCTGTCATCACTTTACACACATATACAGTAGCCCACTTCCAGCGAGACACTTGTTAGACCGGCCCGCGGCTAGCGAGACTTTGCAACCAGAGCACTGCTAGTTTTGCTACGAGACAGCAACAACGAATTATCTAGTGCTCTGTGGTGGAAGCAGGGCAAAGGTAGGGTTTTTTTGGGAGGGGGGGGGGTGGGGGGCATTAGCACTGCATGGCACTTGTCTACATCCATGAGAGCCCAGAAGGATAAAAAGCATTTGTTTTCCAAACAATTGATGCCAGCACATAGATGAATTTTGAGGTGAAGGGATCTTTTAAAAGTATTTCCAAAGAGTAGGATTATCAATTAATATTGTACTGTATGAGAAAATAACAACTACAAAGACACAACGACAAAGACAATACAGCACCTCAAAGGACATCAAATGAAGAGTTCTGTCAGTGTCATGGTTTGGCGTTTGAATGATGAGGAGCAAAAGAGTGAATGGCGGGTTTGTATGTTTGCTACGAAACTGACAAAACATTCACCAAATGTTTAACTAGTCATGAATTTATGAATGCATGTGTGACTGGTCCGGGGCAATGTGTTAAGTACTCAATGGTCAAATCAAATGTACGTGAAAGGTAATGGACATGTACGTCTATAATTAAAAAAGATTAGTATTCGTAAATTGTCCTACAATTTTCTTCTATTTCTAGCTTCCCTGTGCTTCAGCCGGCTCCGCTGGCAAGGATAGATGCAATGTGTCTGTGTGTTCACTTGTGTGAGCTGGCACAAATAAAGTAGTTATTCTGTGTGTTTGTTTGCGTGTGTGTGACCGTGTGAGCGCGCTTGGCTATAAAAAACCTAGTGGGGATGAAACCTTGGGTCTTGTGGCTGGATGCAGTCTGCTTGGTGACTCAATGACCTTCATTCCTCACAAGGCGCTGGCCTGTCTCATGTCTTATTAACTCTGCTGGGCTAATGGACACAGGGCACGGCTTATTGAGCAACAGCAGGTCAATGGCTTTCCTCTCCTCTAGGAATCAACTAGGAGCTGTGTGGCACATTTAAAACCAGTTCAAATCAAAGTTGATTCGGTATGCTGAGATTCTCTTATTCACACTCCATCAATTTATTGTAATTTAAGATATTTCGCAAATCTTTTGAGATACAAAAAACGGGATTTAAATGTGAAATGTTGTCATTTTTAACCTTTAGGCTTTCTTTTTTTGTATATATATATATTTATATCAATGTTTGTTTGAACGTATAATAGATCATTGCCAAACGTTTATATGTATCAATGCATTGTATTTTAATTAAGGTGAAGCGCAATTCCCTTTAGAAACTACTTTCTTTAGCTGACCACCATTTTTAAATCACTCGGAGTATTTAGTTTAGTTTCTAGCATAATTGCCAGTCGTAGGGAAACACCAGGAAACAAAGTAAAAAAGTGGAGATGTGAATATCGACTCATTAAGGTAGTAATTAGCCTATTATGTGGGGAGGGAGCGAGCCGGCTGCTTTGTGGGTAAATGAGTCAATTGGAGTGGAGGCTCTGAGGACAAACGCTTCAGGCCTTGGGAGCAACAAGACATCTGCTGGCCGCTGGGCTGATGGGCCAGAGCAAAACAACCTGCCACAAAGCCACTAACACACAGGCTTACACGAGAACACACACTCACACACATACAAATAAACAGATACACCAGAACCAGACATATCACACACACACACACACACACACACACAAATATACACATACACACAGACCAGATGTACCACACAAGCACAAACACTTCAACACAATTACAAATGTACACATTTCATACATGCATAAATGTAATTTGCTGTTCACACATTGTTCACACATACGGACAGAGGTACAAAAGACGCACACTCATGGACAAACATCTGCTTCACTTTGACATCTGTACAGGCACTCACCCTGCAATCAGCTCAAGCTTGTGTTTTGCACCACCCCTCCAAGCTCCACATAAACAATAGGGCTTTTGTGCTGCCTTTCAATGCACATTAATACGGTGGAACAGTGCTTTTTGTCTCCTGCATTTTTTTGTGCCTCTCTAATTAAAATTGGCTCCTGCTCTGGATATAATAAGGCTAATTTGTTAATTTGTGTCATTAGTTAACGTAACAGCATTGGAAGAAAGCTGATATCTAGGGCTGTGTATTGTGTTTGAGTGGATTATGCTTGATGTGTTAAAAGAGACCAGCCAAGCAGACAGGACATTGCCTGGTCATATCCCAGGCCTACAGGTGCTTATCAGAAAGACTAAATTGGATGTTTGACGTTAACAGTCACACACAAGGGCAATACAACCTCTAGTGAAATCCTAGATAGAAAGGTTGTGTGCTGTTTGTGATTGGCTCTATTTGTTCCAGGTGAGGCCCCTTGCTATACTAACGAAGGTAATTAACACCACCTGGGACTAATTCCTTTGGGGCTGTCCCTAAGGTTTGCTCTTGGTCTTAAGTTACTCATTGATTGTGTGAGCAAAACTCTACTGTACACTTAAAGAATACTGAAGTATACAAATGTATTATTACAATTTTAATTAAAAAAGATATCTTTAATTTGAATCTTTAAGTTTACCGATGTATATGCATGTACATGTTCTCCATTGCTATCCTGGTATTGGGCTCATGGTGGCACTCTAAATGTTGTAGTGTAGATACAAATCTAGTATGAAGAGAGTCTAGAGATGCAATTACTTTCAATATCACTGAATTGACTAGTATTTTAAGTTTTATGTCTTCCTTGAGCTGTGTATGTAGAAGTCATGCTTCACACACATCTTTGAAAGTCTTGAATTCTGTATTATTTAGCACATGCTGAGGTTCGGCATGTGCTAAATAATCCCCAAATGGTTGTTTGTTGGATTTAGAATTCCATTAACCATTTCCATCAGGTCCAAGTGTAACAAATATGGTGAATCCAGAGCCTCAGGTGTACACTCCCTTCCACCAAAAAAGAAAACAAGACCTTTCACTAATAAAAAACACAACCTACTCATTCGTAAAAAGTGTGGGGTTTTTTAGGGGTGATCCTGAATCTTTGATGATTTGAATCTTCAATAGAAATACATTTAGTCAACTTTATCTTTAATAGTTGAATGGTTATGTCGGGAAAATTGTGTGTGTCTTTTAGAAGTAGTCGAGTAGGTTACACAATGTCAGGAAAAAAGTGTCTAAAGTTTGTCAGCATTTCGAAACCATAAAAAGTGATCCCAAAAAATGTAAAAAGTAAAGAAAACAGCAAACTCTGTCAACAGCAGCTGTCATATCATCAACGTTTGCGCTTGTGAAAATTATTCTCTCCGTCGGTACTCACATTTTCGTTATTCTGCTAAATTGAGTGGTGACACATTTTTTCTATGCGCTGAAACGCATCATTCACCTGTATTTACATTTTTTTTGTCAGGCAAATGCTTCTATATTCTCTTTATCGATGGGGATTTGTCATGATAGATCGTCAATACCGCACGTAATCATCTCTTTGTCTCCAGAGAACAGACACTATTTGATTAAATAGATGTATTATGCTGTATTAGTAGCCTACATTAGAGTAGATCAGGCTAATAATAGCCTATATTTTGTGTCAAATTGAATGCACACTGTCGATATTGTGAAACGTGTTTGGTCGTTTACCGGCTATAAACAGCTGTGGGACACCCGCCAATTTATTATTGCCAAACGTTTGAACCACGGTAAAGTCGCAATAAGTTAGGTATCATTGACTATGTATTAAAACATATAGGATACATGATAAAGGAACAGTGGACGATAGGTCTGGCCTGATGAATCAGATTCGACCGTCTTAGACAAGGACAGCCCTAGAGTGTTTTAATGCAAGGCTCGGGGGGAGGGTGTGGATATAGGAGCACATGGATGGGGGGCGTCAGGGGAAGGAGGTGAGTACAGGGCTGTACGTGGCTGCACCAACTATGCTTAAGTTCCTAACTAAGTCTGTGCGTAAAGTCCTCACTAAGTCCTTAGTAACCGCTCGTTAGTTTCAAACAAGCAGTTCACTATATTCGGTTGCAAACCCAATTCGTAAGTAATGTCCTAACTAGTAACAACTTATTAACGCATAAGTTGAACCTAGTTCAGCAGTTCACTGACGCTTCAACGAGACGACAACCAAGTTGCAACAAATCAACAACAAGCGACGGTGTAAACAAGGAAGTGCTTGAGAAGACTGGAGAGGACATCGATTCGCATGCCACAGTCGCAATTCACTGAATGCTTTGTTGTACTCTTGAACTCTGGAATAGCCTTGTGTTGTCGAAACAACAAAGTTCAACCAACACAGTATCCTGTTTAGAAGCAGGCTGTTGGGCTATGTGCAGTGCACACGGAGCGCTGCATTCTGAGCCAGCTTCCCCCAAAATGATAATACATAGTGTTTTCAACGGTTGCTTTTTGTCACCCACTGCCACCATTTACACCTGCTTAGGGGTAGGTGTCAGTATGTGTTAACTACTGAGCCCTATGGTAAAACTAGTCTGTGTGGCACAACACGTTTAGATTGATTCATGTGCAAACCCCGACTTAGTAAACACCCACCTTTTAACTAGACTATGTTTGAACTTAGGCAAAGCTGGTGCAAACGGCTCTTGGAGGTTATGATTTGTGATGGGGTGCGCGGGCTGTCCTGTGGTGCCTATAAATTGGCTTGGCGTATCGCAGACACACAGCCCCGCTACATCGCTCAGGTGTCACACCGGGAGAGCGGCTCCACCAGAAAAACACCATCCAAGCCTTGACTTTGATGGGGAGTAAACAGCACGACTAGCTTAGTGTTGTTGGGGGGAGAAAATGGTGTAAGCTTGTTATTCCACCTCAGCAGCTGAAAGTATATATACCCCTCCACACCCCCCACCCGTTTCATCAAATCATGGTAATTCACAATCAACTCTCCTTTGGGTTTTGTATTGAGGCAATAGTGCGAGTCTTTATGTTATGTAAAATGAATTGTGTTTTGATTGAGTAACCCGGAATAAATAATGACGAGTGATCATGAGAAAGATATGGCATTTATGTGGTGTTAGAAATGATTGGTTGTAGACAGCCTCAGCAAAAATGTGTTCCGAATGAAATTGATGGCTTGAGAAACTACCTAATGCTTGGTAAACCTGAAATAGGTCTGGAATCCAATTCTTTGGTGGATTTAAGTTTGTCCTTCCCACTAAAATGAGGACAATTTACCTTGATGTGAGATTGTTGAGCTTCAGAGTAAAGCACTGAAATGTGTCAAGAAGAGAAGCCGTACCCATGGAGCATTACAAGTCTAAAAAGCACAACTGAAACTATCTCTGTTCACCTCTCCACCATCTTGTAGAGACGTAACTCAAACCCTTAAACCATCAAACCTTTCTCTATCACCTGAGTAAAATATGTGTGGTTTGTCCCAATCACCCAGTCTGTTTCTATAAGAATGGCCTCCAGGGAGAGAAACAACCATCTTTCAGAAAACAGACAACCACACAACTGCAACATACATTTTTTTACTCCAAACTAGAGTTTTCTAAAGGTGACAAAAAAAGGTTAGGTTTATTAGATGAGCTTAATTTGGTTGTGAAATGTAGCATGTCCATTTCAAAACACATTATTAGTCACCGCCCCAAGGCATCGAGTGAGAAGGAAACATAGCGTCTCTTCTTTAATAAACATCTTAAATATTTATAACTGAATAAATATTTTTGCTCAGGCGAGACGCGGCCGCCTCATGGAATATGATGGTGATGATGACGGTGGATAGAGATGACAGGGAGGAAGGCAAACGACAGAACCCCACAGTCTCTTGTGAACAGCTCCTCCCTGCTCCGACAATACATACATTCTCTGTGCACCAGGTGGGCTCTTTACACCTGTCCTTCAAAAGGGAACACATGTTTCTCCAAATGGACAAAATGGATGCTTAGAAGAGGAAGCTTTAGAGGAAGCCTGACTTCAGTTTCACAGACTAAGGCATGAGTCTGGTTTTACCCACGAGCTTACTGCATCATTACCAGCAGTTGGACAAAGTCTGCTGCTTCTTTACCTTTCTAAATCAGGCAGTGTTCCCTTTATTATATACACTTTATTATTATTATTATTATTAATATAATTAAATCATATATATATTATATATATTATATTATTCATTGGCATTTTTGATCAAATGACACAACCTATTGCTGTACATTTGAGGGTGGGGACTTAGAAATGTTAACCTTACTATATGCAGAGTTAGTTATACCTGAGATCAGCAGGAAACAGGCCCCTGGAACATGTGGAATCAATTTAAACATTTGCCAATCTTTCACAGATGGCGTAATTGACCTATACAGCTATACAAATGGATTCAAATTGAATTGACAGTGGCAAATAGTGACAACTTCCTTATGGAGACTTTAATAGCCATTAACTATTAATAATTACAATTTTGTGTGTAATGGACATATATTTAAATTACCTTTGGAGATAACGGCATCAAATATAACGACTTCTCCTGACTCCCCACTGATCCCAGCCATAACCAATTTATCAAAAAGCTCCCAACCTGGTTGAAGTCAGATATTTTTTCTGAGCAGATCAAACGACATATCCGATTATCCGGACAAGAACAGGACCGCCGGCGGCTTGGCTTCTCCAGTGGCTCTCATACAGCCCTGTGCCATCCCAGTAATTGTCACGTGTGGAAATAACAGTCAGTTATAACACCGACACAAACTGTCAATGGGATGCGTCCTTAATGCATTGAGGACATGACATCACCTTCACAGTCCTCAAGTTGGGGAAACTGGCACATCATCTCAATCGTTTTTTTCCTACATTAGACGATACAATAACACCGTGCTGCTCCCCACCCCCCCCCACCCCCATCCATCCATGCCCTCCCATCCCTCCACCCTTTGTGCATCTCTCCCCTCCAACGCCTCCTCACCTGAACCGCTGGGCCTGGTGGTGAAGGGGCCCAGGGTAGCGGCGGTTGGGGGACTGGTACAGCTGGGACAGCAGGGCCTGGCTGGTCTTCTGGCTGGGGTTGTTGGCGAACTTGACGGTGATGGGCTCGGCGGCGCCGGACGGCTTCTGTCCGTTCAGGCCCTTGATGGCCTCCTCGGCCTCTATCCTCTTATCAAAGCGGATGAAGCCCACGCCCCGGGAGCCACCTGTGGGGCCAGCACATCACAAAGACACACACCACTTTTACTTCACAGGGCTTGGGGGCCGCAGCAGGGAGAGCAGAGCACAGTGACAGCTGGGCGGCGTGTGCTCATGTGCTGGTCTATCGTGTCATGTATGTGGACGGTGGGGGATGTAGAGAGACAGATATAGAGACAGACACAGAGACACACACACACACACAAAGCAGCACTGGGCTGCCAGAAAGATCTGCTCCAGGCATTGCAACGGAGTGTCTTTCAGCGGCGCGGTCCAGTGTTCCTTCCCTAGCTTCAGTCACAGTCAGCCACACAGTTTCCATCCATTGTTCCCGCTGACATGAAAACTGGTTTCCTAGGAGATATACTTTTTGACTGCCACCTGAGAGGAACATTTAGAGAGACACGCTTCCCAGGAGGTCTTTGTTGGTGTGTGTGTGTGTCTGTGTGCGTGTGCATGTGTGTGTGCGTGCACGTTCGTGTGTATGTTAAAGTGTGCATGTACTGGTATCTATTAATGGATGCTGTGCTTGGTTTTAATGAGGCTGCCTAGATGGCCCAAAGGATGGGCGCTCGGTGACAGCAGCACTCTGTTGAAGAGACTATTTACATAATACTGTGTGTGTGTGTGTGTGTGTGTGTGTGTGTGTGTGTGTGTGTGTGTGTGTGTGTGTGTGTGTTAACGGTCTGCGCGTGCATGTGAGTAAGTGCACTAGCATGTATGTGAGA
>JAOPJO010000017.1:16320218-16333951 GCA_027123675.1 Molva macrophthalma | reverse complement strand
ACACACACACACACACACGCACACACACACACACACACACACACACACACACACACACACACACACACACACACACAATATCTCATCTTTCTTAATTTTCTCCCTGTCCCCAGGTTTATCACATGAACACACTCAGTGCGTCTTCTGATAAAATCTCAAATAACACCGGGATAAAGGCGCAATGCAATTACATTTACCAACCATTGAGATGAAAAACTGCTCATGGATGCATTTTCAATTATTCAGGGAATACATTTTGGTCCGCTCTCAGAAGCTGGGGAGACTCATTATGTAATCAATACACTCTATAACACCATTAATATTTGATGCCACGAAAGTGCTTCCTGTCTTATTGGGCTCCTGGCCAGTGGTTTATGGGTAGTGCAGTCAAATAGGACATGCGTATCCGCCTACAGCGAAGAACACAATTTCGACGTTCTAATAGCCTGGAAGAGCACAGGGCGCGGTCAATTCACAGCAATGCTTTAAATATGTGCAATTCACTCTGAAAGACATTCCGTGCCGGTACGATATACGGGTTATGATTTTCTCTCTCTCTCTCTCTCTCTCTCTCTCTCCGTCACCCGCTATGTGTCACCTTCACTAGCTACAGGGGGAAATTGACATGCCTCAGACGCTTCTCTCTAGTTCTCTCTCGCCCCATTTTCCTTATTTCCTGCCCTCACTCCTCTGCTGCCTGCAACACTATAAAACCCCAGCACCCGTTTTATTGCTGCTGCGTTACGGGGCCGGTCTCTCCCGGTTACTACGGAGCTTACACAATTAATTTAGCCTGACTTGGGTAGGATAGATGGGGGCTGTAAAGACTGCAGAGGTGGATCACTCTTCTGCTTCTGCGGCATCGTTTTTACTGACAGACGCATTGCTTTGCGGCAACAAAATGGAGTCGCTCAGACCTTACAGTGGTGCCTCTTGCCATTACCCTGCACCACCTTGATGCTCCTTTTACCAGCATTTTACTGATGAAAGAGGATACAGGGACAGATCTTAGCTAACAGACAAGTGGGCTTATATAAACGACTATACTGTACCTGCAGATATCATGTGACCATATTAAGTACGTAAGTAAATAAAGAACAACACACTGAATAAAATGTAGTGTTCATGTAGAAATTAACAAAATGTAGATCCACCACGTCTACTGCTGGCGAGTCCAGACTACTTTTCCACCAGGGGAGAGACAGAGATTTATACCACTTTACTATCTCTATTTCTTGGCCAGCCAAGTTCCCTCTAATTCTCTTTGCGCTATTGATTTTTTATTTTTCTCTTTGCTCTTCTCTCCCCAGGCCCTTCTCTCTCTCACTGCCCTCACGCCCCACTTCTCTCTCTTTCCATCTCTCTCTTGCTCTCTCTCTCTCTGCCTTCTCGCTCCCCATACCTATCCACCCGTTTCTCTCTCTTCCCCTCTCTATCTGTTTCTCTCTCTCTCCCTCTCCCTCTCCCTCCCTCCCTCTCTTACCACAGCCTCAGTTCCTGCAGCGTCTTGAGGGCTTTGTGACAGACATCTTGCAGTTCAGACCGATGCTGCCCAGGATCAATTAGAAAAAGTACTTTAGGCCGGGGGCTATAGGCTCACACCCGCACACACTCAATATATACACACCCACACACACACACACACACACATACACACCAACAATCCAGACACGCAGACATACGTGCACAAACGTTGCGATTAAACACCCTAAGACATACGGGCAAACATAAACCCAAGGCAAAACCGAATACACACATCTCTACACTTAATGCACTCTGGCCTGCCTGCCTGCAGTCCGATCGATCCACTCCTCCTTTACTAAATGGCTTCTGTCCTCCATCCTCCGCCCTCTTCCTCTCTGTTGGACTCAGGGTAATGAATGTTGCAGAGTGTGCTAGACGTGCACGTTAACTATTCCTCATTTAACTTTAGTTTGACTTTTCTCTCTCCGTCTTTCTCTTTCTGTCTGGGCATTTGTTTGCTCTCGTGGCTTCTTAGTGTTTCAGTACGATCGATGTGGCTTCCTCGCACCCAGCCTTTGGGTAGTCCATGTATGCTTGCAAAGGGTCGAAGGTCAAAAGATGGATACTTTTGTTGTATTATGTATCATTGTTATATGGAGAACAGCTATACCATAAGCCTGTTTTCATTCAGAGACTTAGTTTAACTTATTATTCCAAGCCGGAAGAAAACTAATGATGGCTTATTATTAAGTTGTTTCACTTTTTGTTAATTATTTTGAAACTTTGTATTTTTTCTTTCTGCACTATTTCATGGGGAAACGGAGGCAGTGAAGAGACACACAGAACAGCCTCAAGGACAAAAACTGACAGTACTGAGGGTATTCACACACACGCACTCAAACAGACACACGCACACGCATCCACACACACACACACACACACACTCAAATGCACTCCCCTTTGCTCATCCAAACTGTAGTTGGAACTAGAGCCATTTGTCCACTGGCTAACTCCCAATTCTGCACCAACGCATGCAGAAAATTGGTGAGCATCTTTACTCTGGAGCTGACACTTCAATTTGTGCGGCTCCAGTGACCGCTACTCTGCGGTCCCTCCCTTGCGGGTGCGTGAGAACAGCTGGACACCTGCCTAGCCGGACTGGCCAAGGCCTGAAGCTTGGGACCCGGGGCCTGGGAATAAGGGGCCTGACCTTTTTTGTCATCCCGGGCCCACGTCCCACCGCCCGGGCCCTGGCCTCGGCTCTCAGGTCGTCGTCACAGCCTCACAGGTTCAGCTCAGTGCCAGCGCCGTCCCTCGCCTGTGCAATCCCTCATTTATGTTCCCTCGGCCACGCTTCGGTTGCAGTTCACTTCAACGACATCCACCCTGAACTCTATGAAATCTCCATTCCCATCCCGGGCCCCAGAGCCTCTCCATGCTGCATGCTGGCCTGAGTTGCCTCAGCCACAGGCTCCCAGCTCAGTCAAATCAGTGAGCGCACTGTGCATTACTGTCTGTGCCGCTGTAATCCCCAGGGTGTGACGGATGGGAGTGATCACTGTCAAAGTCCTTAACTGGGACTTTATGCCGGATTAAAGGGGGCTAGACCATCATCGGCTTCCATATATGGGATCCTATCCCCAATTAACTCACGTCAATAATGTATTAAAATGGTCTTACTGAAATGTGTGATTTTCATTGTGTATTTACAATGTGTGTGTTCTTTACGATGGTAGGAACAGATAGGAACGGATAGAGTGAGATGAGGAGAGATGCGAAGATGCCGTGATAGAGTGATTGAGTAAGAAGCTTGGGTGGACACAGTCAGTCTACAGTATATTACCTACGCCTGCTAACCCCAAATGGAAGGAAGAGTCTTCCTGAGAAAGACCACACCCCCCTCCCACTTCTATACATCTAGCAATTTACAGCTTTTCCTCTTCCAGTGGTCTTTGACTGCAGTAGCATACACTGCTCTACACTACAACACAACATGGTGTGTCGTGCTATGTACCGGATGTGTAATTCAAAACAGGCCAACCTTGAGTGTTTTTTTGAGCTAAGCTGAGACAGAGGACAGACAGATCCACTAGCAGAGACACCAGGGTGAACTGCTTCCATATGAGTCAGCACCAGGTGTCCTGACTGAGGACAATGCTTCCAAAAGCGAACGGCAGGTGATTGTAGTGTTGCACCTGTGCAGCAGAACTGGTCTTTATAGAGTGCCCTTAGCTCCTTAAGAAAGCCACCTAGCGCACGCATACAGCTACATGCAAACACTCACATGCATTCACACATACTGCAGTGTGCCATGTATCCAGCTGCACAAGTCAAGCCAGGAATAAGCAATTTTACACTTTAATGCTTTTGTGACCGACTGTGGCAGAAATAGGTTCCTGGCTTCCTGCAAGTACAAACTGAAGCAGCACTTGTTTTGAAGCAAGCAAAAATGAAACCCTCAAAATATCCCTTAAAAAGCATGCAAGATGATTAGGCTACTGATAATACCACAGTATTAATAATAATAATTATACAAATAAAAATGATCAACATCATAATAATAATCATATATTTTGACCCATTGCCCTGGAGCCTTAGGGTTAGATTATACAGAATGGGATTGAATTAAGAATGTTTTGAGACTTTGTATTTGATATCTAATTCAAGCTATTTAAAGAATCCCTCTCTGGAATTAAAGTAGTCAACACAAATCAACAGCAAGTAAATAGCAAGTAAATAAGAGAACACACTCACACACACACGGACACACACAAACAGTCTGCTGAAATTAGACAGAGCTCCTCCTAATCTAATTGTTCTTTCCACAATCAGCTGCTATAGTCAGCTACTGTCTGCTTCAGTGTGTGTGTGTCCTTATGTGTGTGTGTATGTGTGTGTGTGTGTGTGTGTGTTTGTGTGTGTGTGTGTGTGTGTGTATGCATGTGTTCGTGACTGTGTGTGTGTGAATTTGTGTTTTGCAACTGCCTCGAAGCACAGCGAGTTAAATAAAAAAAGACACAACCACTGCTGTCCTAGAGAATTCATTCCAAGGCCTACGGTACTGTGTGTGTGTGTATGTGTGTGTGTCTGTGTGTGTGTGTGTGTCTGTGTGCGAGAGAGAGATAGAGAGAGACAGATAGATAGAGTGCATTCGTTCATGTGTACCTAGGAGCTAAACTGATTATTGATTTGGCTCTGAACTGTAGCTGATATAATCAAATCGCTTCTAGAGAAAAGGACAGCTCTCTGTCATCTGTCTTAATAAGAAAACAGTTTGATGGAAATAAGGAGTACCAGTAGCTGGGAGCGTTGCCGTAGCTCCTGGTTAGTAAGACACTGAATAAACAGTAAGGAAATGAGTGCCCCGATTGCTGCTTTGACCTCAGATACTATCACGTCAATGAAATGAAATGTGATTAAATGCATATAATTCGTTTTTTCATCTGTACCAATGGTGTTGCTTATTGTTCATACTATATACTGTTGTACTTGCAGTCCTGTCTTACAGATGCTATCATGTGCATAATGTGTTTTCAATATGCTTCTTTTGATATCTGCTAAATAAATTATTCATAGCCATTTCAATCACCGATAATGCTATAAGTGCACTCATCACAGGCCAGTGTGACTGCTGAATTCATAGTGAGGCCCATGCTATCTGAGGATTTAATCTTGATGTAACTTGACGTCAGAGTGGTGCAACCATTACCGGTTTCTACTGCAGGATGAGCGGAGAGGAGTAAGACACAAAAGGACTCCAACGTGTACCAGCACAGCTAACAGACAAGGCCTGCGGCATACCAACTAAACCATCAAGTGTGGCGTGCATTCAAACGAACAGATGAATCCCCCCTACCGCCGTACAGTGCAGAGTAATTGAAAATGCCCACAGGAGACAATCTATGTTCATATACAACAGTTTGTGCCAGTTGGAGAAACGTATAGAAAGCTGCCATAAGAGAGACTGAGATGACGCCGGGGAGCTGTGCATATGGGAGATAAAAAACATTTATCTCACTATCATTCCCATTTTCTCTCTTTCTTTTCTCTCCTGCGCTCGCTCTCTCTCCTTACTTTAACCCCGGTTGACAGGCTCTATTCATCTCTGCCGCTGACGTTTATCAGTCTCGATAAGCATCTGAAGCCACGGTCCTATTTCCAGTTTGAGGCTGGCAAAGGCTGGTGATGCGCCGGCGAATTGAAGGGAACGTGCATTTATTTGTGAGGCATCCATAGCTGCGATGGAGCAGTCACCTTCACTATCCATGTTGCGATCTCAAGAAGTTGCTGGTAGCTGTGAATGGGCGCGACGGGAGGGCCCCCCTTGGCTGCACGCACACTGCGTCACACTGGTGCTACACCACACAAGAACGAGAAATAGCCAGGCTATCCCCAGGCTTTCCTTTAGCATGTCTTGGAATAATGCTAAAGGAACATCACATAACATTTTTCCGTTTAGATGCAACAGAGAGAGCTGCTGTCACTTCAAATATGCTAGTCTTTCATATACAGGAAGTACTGTATATGTGTGAGTCATTGTTGGTCTCAGTGGACATCCACATAGATTGTGTATGCCCTCTACAGTGGTGGAATTGCCCCTATTTTTCAGTGCAGAACCCGCTCGGGTGATGTTACTGTCAATGTGATTCTATGTGGCAGTATACTTCATGGCATGACGTGTTTGTAGGCATTTAAGGGTATGGAGACTACAGACAGGTATTATTATAAAATGATATTTAAATGGATATGTATTACAGGGCCAAAGTTGTCCAAAACAATAAAAACAAGGTATACAATTTTACTCCCCCCAGAAATGGTGCCATTTTGTTGCATGTTAGCGTGCATGTTCCATCTATAATTCATTAAGCTACAGAATTATATAAATGTTTAATATGACAGAGGCGGTGAGGCAAGTCACTCGCTGTTCAAAGTGCGACCTTGAAACGTCCTTTAAACACTGTGCATCAACAGCACTGGGCCAGTTAAACTGCAACTACAACTGAAGAGGCAACCCATATGCTCACACAAGCGGCAGGCATACACACACACACACACACACACTGTCTGCCCGCCGCTGCTTTCTGTTCTTTGTTCCTGGGATGCAAAATGCAGATGAGACAAGTCAGCTGCCTGTGTTCCGTCTCAAGAGAAACTGCCACTCAAATGCAGTGTGTGAATGAATTCCAAAACACACAGGGAACCGTGGAGGATGAGAGATGGAAAAATTGAGAGAAAGAGCAAAGAGAGTGAAGAGGGAGAGGAGCCAGATAGAGGGGGTAAAAGGGAAAGAAAGGGAGCCGTAGTAAGTAGCAAATAAAGACAGTGTTCCCTCTCTCTTTCTGTTCCTTTAACTGAACAGAGAGCCGTATGCACACATGAATACCGCGTCTCTGCCACTGTATTTTCCATGCGGATATTTATTCTGAAAAGCGGCGACGCACAACAAGGGCTCGGTCCTGTGTTTGCGGGTATGGTGAGACGCTAACACTCCCTAGCTGATTATGTGTCTGTCTCTCACATTTTGAGTTGCTGCCAGAGGAATTAGGGCTAGTATTTGTGAATCCTCCCCTCACAGGAGAATGCCTTACCATGCCGCTCAGATTTTGTAGTCTTTAAAATAAAATGAGGGAAACACATTTTAAATAAATGAAGGAAATCGCTGTGGAAGCCTATTAAATTTTCAACGTGACCGTTTTGTGAATCTTCATGTGTGTTTAGGCTGCGCACAAAAGGAATATTTAAAAACCAAAGCATACTAATTGGGACAGCGATTGTTACAGCCGGTTCTTATTCAAATAGGCTTTTGGCTCATTAACTGCATCCATCCAGCCTTTATTGAAAAGAAAGTGGAAAAGACATTTATAGACAATTCAATATTTAGCTTCTTTTTAATGTGCCGCAAAAATTACAATATCATGTAGGTATACTTTCTCAAGACTAAATAATGACGGCACAAAATAGGTTCCAATCAGAGTCGACCTTAGGCTAACCCTTTTGATTGAACTTGCTCATGCCTATTGAACGAGTTCAGGAGGGTTTTAATTATTTTTCTAAAGATGTGTTGAACTGTTGGGCTATTTGAATATTAATTGTATTACTATTACACAGTCATACTGTTTTAAGTAGGCAATAAATCATATCAGTCATTATCTGAATACCTGCCCCTTCACCATTTACGAATGGTAAGGAATACAGTTCTAACTAAATAAAAATGGCAATCCTGTAATGTGTAAAGTACGTTGTTTGTTGTTGCTAAACCAATTCAATGTTTTCCGACTCTATATTCCTGTGGTTTACATTAGTATCACCTGCATTCTGCACCTCATTACAGTGTAGGGGCAGAAAGGCAGTAAACATGTAATTAGCTCAGTGGCTAGTGTCTCTGCTAGTGTCGCTAGTGTCTCTGTATTCAACCCCTCACCTGCTGCTGTACAATACTAGCCACAGCTACTAGGAAGCCACATGCACTACACAACTGATCCCCTGTAAGTCCATATAGCCAAGAAGGCACATACAAATACACACACATTTAGGCACACAAACACAAGTTCATCCAGACACAAACTCAACACAGGCAGAGCCTGGAATGGTAAAGTTAGTTGTGTATGTCCGTCTATAGTTCATTTTCACGTATGCAAACACAGAACGAACTAAACAGGCAATTCCAAAGCCCTGCTCAACAGACTTGAAACCAAGTCTGGCACACACACCACCACGCCACCGCTTACAGTAAAAAATAACTTTACCACTTGACATTTCAGCATGCCTGAGCTAATTACTGCGAATGTGTTGGGACTACAACGTAACGTCCAGCAGGGGTATCTGTGCATGCCAACAGCCTTATCAACACCACTAACCACAGCCTTACTAGTGCTAACCACAGCAGCCTCGAGGCCAACACACAACAACACACAACACTACTGACCCACATGGATGAATGGAAATGGCAGGGATGGGAATGCTTTTCAGTTTGTTGAAAGGTTACAGTCTGCACTGTTGCATATCAGCATGCATGACATTTTATTCAGAGACGAAGTCTATTGGCCGGATGCAATCAAAACATTGTTTCTACGTAAAAAAAAAAGGCTGTTTTATTTTCCTTGTATGCATATAAGATAAATCCACATGAGGTTATGAGAGGTGGACCCAGATTAATTAATAAAAATACTCATTATCATGGGAAGAAGAGTAGGGAATATTTTACATGAAAATCCATGACAACAATGTTTATGATTTAATTACAGCCAATTGAACTGACAAAGATACCCCCATCCCCTCTCTGCTTCCTTTTCACTGGTGGTTTAATCAGGCTGCGGTTAAAAACGTCACTCTGCATCTGACCACACGTCAGTCTCACTGCCCACTCTCATACACTGGCTGACACAAGCTCCTGCCGACCCACACACACACACACACACACAAGCTACTGCCACCCCCCCCCCCCCCACACACACACACACACACAGAAGCTACTGCCACCACACACACACACACACACACACACGCTACTGCCACCACACACACACACACACACAAGCTACTGCCACCCCCCCACACACACACAAGCTACTGCCACCCCACACACACACATATACACAACATGCTACTGCCACCCACACAACCACACACACACACAAACAACCTAATGTCTCCACACATACACACACACACACACACACACACACACACACACATAAGCTACTGCCCCTAAACACACACACAAGCTACTGCCATAACAGACACACACACATATGCCGTTTGAGACTGACAAGATAATTGTAGGGCTGTATTAATGTTCCCACTGATATTTCTTTATTAGGGCAGAACATCTCTCGCTTAATGCCTGTGAGTCATCTTCATTGTCCCCCACAGTTGTGGTGACATTACCCTTTGTTAATGGTGGCTTGGAGTGTTGGCTATACACTTAATATTATCAACCCTTATCTCATTGAAATGTTTGCCCTACCTTCAGTAACATTTAAATAATTTATAGCAAACCATTCAGTCAGTGAATCCCTGCTAATAAATTCCTCTCACACGCCATCCTATTAGCATTGATGTGTAACCTTGGAGCTGTGAGGCTGGACAGGGAGCACGGTGTTCTGCCTGAGGGAAGCTCAAACACTGTCTGTGCATGTGTGTGTGTGTGCGTGTGTGTCTGTGTGTGACTGTGTGTGCATATATGTGTGAATGTGTGCATGTGTGTGTGCGTGAGTGTGTGCGTGTGTGTGCGTGTGTGTGAGTTGGTGTGTTTGTGCGTGGGTGTGTGTGTGTGCTTGCACGTGTGTGTGTGTGTGTGCGTATGTGTGTGCTCGTGCATAAAAATATGATGGTCGATCTCGCAGCAGATAGCCCCTACCGTTTCCCTGCAGGAGGCTGCAGATGTGCGAAGAACACTCGTATTTATTATCTTTACCGTTACTACTGATATCCACCTTACCTTATCAGGGCACACATCTCCTCTGCTGCTATTCCTCTCTATTTTCCATTTCTTCCTCTGAATTCTGCCCCCCCGCCCCCCCCTTATACACGCCTTGTCTCTGTCAGCTCTGTGTTAATGCCAAGGCCCTCTGTCTACACTATCCTGGCGGCTATGCTAGCACCGTGTGTCCAGGGACACACGGTGCTAGCATAGCACCGCTAGCCTCAGATTCAATTAGCATTTTGATTGCATGCGGGGGAAAGAAGCCGCTTAGTAACCAATCAAACATTTACTTGATGACAAACAAATAACATGCACTACATTCTTGATTGCTAATACAAATGCCGCTGATTGAGCTGACTTTTTAATTGTAACCATTTTAAAAACAAATCAATGGATTTATGTGTATGTCGGTGTGTGTATGTATGTATGTATTATGATTGTGTGTGTGTGTGTGTGTGTGTGTGTGTGGGTGGGTAGGTGGATGTGTGTGTGTATGTATTTATGTATGTATGAATGGATGGATGGATGGATGGATGGATGTGTGTGTGTGTGTGCATATGTGTATGTACGCATGAATGGATGTATGAAGTGATTAATGTATGCATGTATTCATCTATGTATGATGTATTGATGGGTGGATTGAATGTTTTACTAAGTAACTTGCAAATTAAGTGTTAACAAACAATGTTTTCAGTGCAGAGGTGCACTCACAGACACCCACACACACACACACACACACACACACACACACACAGTAGCACTGCACATGCATATGCTTCATTGCATTATTATAGCATACATTACACGTACACAGAATATTAAATGAACATTCACAGTTAAAGACAGATTACAACTACCAACATTTGCTATCTACAGGCAAACACACCGCCATGACACCATCAACCTTCTGCATACATGAATATAAATTCAAAAGGTCCTTACTTCACCACTAACTGTACATTCAGCATCAGCAATGTGCATTGGAACTTCACGGCACTAATTAAAATGAAGCAGAAATAAGAAAGCATTATACACATCATCACCATACAAAGTACTACTACTCTCTGTCTCGACCCCTCCCTCTCATGCAAGCAAGTCTCTCCCGCCTCTCTCTCTCTCCTCACCCCTACCCAAGCATTCTGTTTTTAGCAAACACTCTATTAGCTCTCCCTCACTTTTTCACTCTTTTTCTTTTCATGCAACAATGTCCAATCTCTCCCCCCTCGTCTGTCTTCTACAGCGTTTCAACACGGTGTGAGGAACCGTCATGTTTCCCCCTGAAAAAGTGGTGTCATGCTGCCTGTATTCATGGAGCTCAAAAATGATCATACAATGACAATGAATAGACTGGGTCTAGGTACAGTAATCGCCACCACTACAACTAATCTACTGCTGTAGCGCGGGATGCTCACTGTTCAAATGAAAAGACTGGTCAACAGTACAACAGAGTATAGCGGTAGGCTGCCGGCAGCCGTCTTCCTTACCATCTTAAACCCATTCCACTCCATTTGGGAGCCGCCGGCCGTTTGTCTCTCTCTCTCCCTCTCTCTCTCTCTCTCTCTCTCTCTCTCTCCCCTCACACACAAAACAGCAGCAACGCCTCTGCAAAGGGAAAAAAAATCCCCTAGTCTCTCGCTATATGTCTCTGTCGCTCTCGCTCTCCTCAAGAGCTTTGCCTTTAATTTCTCTCTGTCTATTTCTCTCTGTTTCTGTTTATCTCTGAGTCTTAGCGGCAAGCAGACGGGAGTGTGCTGGTGGCGTAGAGAGCAGGCATCGCCTTCTTCCACAGAGGCTGAGAGGAGAATGGGCTGCTTAGAGTGGGAGAGTGATGGGCTGCAGCATCCCTCCCTCCTTCCCTCCTCGAGCCCTCCCTCTCTCCTTGCTCCCTCCCTCGCAGAGTCACCCGCCCAGTCGCCTGCTCAGTTGGAAGGTCAAAACCCACCCACTCGCCCCCTCCTACCCCTTTTGCGGAATCTCTGATTGGCTCCTTAGCCTGCCTGTCGCTGCATCTGCCTCTCCCCCTCCTCCTGTTCCTGGAGTGTTAACACCTTCGCTCTCTGGCTGGCTCGAAGCCGTCGCCGGCACACGCCAGCCTCAGCCCGGCTTGGCAGAGAAAAGGCTTTCTGAATCCTAGCAAAGCAATCAATTGCTGCTGAGGTCCCTGCTTGAGTGAGCCGGCAGAGCAGTGCGAAGCGGAGCTCTAGGAGAGTGATTGCAGCCCGGGGCGCTATAGTAATAGGATGCCTGTGCAGCGCCATGTATATAAATTAGCTATTACAGGGTGAATGTTAAAATCCTCTGTACGTTTACACGATTCTTTTAAGGCTACTCTGTTGTTCGTCACTCACACGCACACACAGCTACAAACACACACAATAAGTAGTAGGCTAGTTGTTGTTTTTGCCTTTAGTTGGAATGCCATATTGTCAATAGTTCCAAAATAATGTCCACGTGAATAATTCGCTACATCAACACAAAAAATGCCAAAAAGAATGAATATGGGAAGAGATATCGAATAATGCAATATGTTTGATGAAAAGGAAAAATACATATATTTTTAAATCAGTTGTTTGCTTATGAGTAGGGCAATCGAATACATATACACCTGCACCTAATGTTTTATACACATCTGTCACAGGTGGGATTCACCAAATACACGGGTAGCACATAATTAGGTAGCCCTTAATTATGTGCTACCTATCTGCCTGCTGCGGTATCGTCTACAGCATAAACACATTTAACATTATGTCTACCGAGAAGTAACAATAAGCTTTCACTCACCATGACCATTCTCGTTTCAGAGTGTTGTTAAAAAGGGAGGAAGGTGTGCCGTGCTAACTGTAGTCTCGGCGGGTAAACTCGGATAGCGCGTGGTCCCAAGGACAATCGGATAGGGATGCTTGCAGCGTGTGTTGGTGTGGATGAATGGAGCCGAATCTCCAAAGAACGACACTACGCCTTCGGTGTGAGAAGTAAAACCTTGCTATTTTATCCTCTGCCAACAACATACACCGAATAAAGTACGCGGACTCAATAATAAAATATTAACAACCAATAGAGATTCGAGGTTCCCGTGAACACAACGCGCAGAGAAAATAACTCCTTTCCCTAACAAGCCATTTATGGAATATCCAGCAACCTCGCGCGTAGCGTCTCATTGGCTGCGCGAGGTAAAATTGGGGTGGTGCGGATGAGAGAGGGAGGCGGGTTTGGTCAGCGGCCGGGGAATAGAAAAGACAGTAGCCTACATCCAAAAGGCTGTATATATCAGGAGTAGTTTGTATTATAAAATGTGTTGTAGTTGTCTAAATAAAAAAAAATGTAAAACATTTTTACATAGGAATGCCAAAAAGGAATGCGCCCATTTAATATTTTACAGTGGCGAGCACAAAGCAAACGATAAACTAAGTCTTTAATGACCGATATAGTTGCAAACAAACTACTTTTCGACAATAAGCATACCTTTCACTTGTTGATAGTGAGTTGACACAAGGAACGTTAAATGTTATGTTAAAATTAAAGGCCCCCTTATAACACTACGGTATTTACCAATAGTGCTGCATTTTGTACATTTTCACTCAAATTTAACTATAAACCTTTAACAAGTAGCCTAGTATTTCGTTGTCCTCACAAATGTCCCTCACAAGTCTTTAAAGTCCAGCATTTAAACATACGTGTATTTTTTTAAATACAATTATCTGTCTCAAGAAGACAAGAAGAGGGAGCCCTTGCCTCTACATCAGTTTTCCGATGGACAGCTATTTGTTCACACCCACCCACACACACACACACACACACACACACACACACACACACACACACACACACACACACACACACACAC
>JAOPJO010000017.1:16121725-16139501 GCA_027123675.1 Molva macrophthalma | reverse complement strand
ACACACACACACAGACACACACACACACACACACACACACGGAGACAAACACACACATTCACACACGCACACAAACACACACACACACACACACACACACACACACACACAGGGACACACACACACACAAACACACACACACACACACACAGAGACACACACACACACATACATAGTGACAGAACACACTGAAGGTTATAATGACTGCCTGTAGGGGGAGAAGACGAGGCTTTTAGATGAGAAAGGGAGATAGGGAAGCACGGGAAGACAGGTCGTTCCCTCTCTGTCCGCCTGCAGATTAAAAGGAGTTTCCCGCTCAATTATTTCCCTTCTTCCTCTGACTCGTTCATTCTGTCTTTGTCTTTCTCCTCTCCTAGCCAACACCGCCTCCTTTTTTTATTTTGGCCATCTAGGATCAGCGATGCTTTCGACCCATTGCTTCTTCCACAGTTTTATTAGGTATTGTTTACTTTTCCTCCATCCAATCTGCTCCTTTGCCCTGTGTGTGTGTGTGTGTGTGTGTGTGTGTCTGTGTGTGTGTGTCTCTGTGCCTGTGTGTTTGTGTCTCTGTGCCTGTGTGTTTGTGTATGTTTCTAGCATTGTTTAGGCTTCATTAACTATCCCCTTTGTGAACTATGTTTCAAATCCGTTTGAATGTTTCCACTACAAAAACCCTTGAATTGATCATGTATTGTTTTGTCATTGACGCTTTTATCCAAAGCGACATTCAGTGAATCTTTGGACATGCATTCATGGATGAGCAGATAGGGGTTTTTGATGCCGACGGGTAGACTGTGGGGATATGGGGTTTGAGCCCAGTACCTTTCGGCTAGGAATCAAACACCCTTACCACTACACTATCCACCACAACCACTAGGACACAAACGTATAAAAGCTACACCCAAATGCAAACACTATTAAGCCCCCTTGTCCTCTCCAACCTCTCTGTTTCCAATCCATCCCTCCCTCTCTTTCTGATTCAAAGGAGAGAGAGAGAGAGAGAGAGAGAGAGAGAGAGAGAGAGAGAGAGAGAGAAGCCACTCTCAATAAATGCACATAAACAAACACACACGCACACAACCACACGCACACACATTTCGGGCCCTCTTTAATTGGACACTTGAGCGACGCGCGGTTGAATCTGGCTGCTGTTGAACACAGGCTGACATTTCAGGCTGCTGACCTTTTCAGCCCTGCCACAACTAAATAATGATTAGCCCTGGCCACTGTTCCCCCACAAAGCAGCCAGGTACAGAAACCTTCACACACACACACACACACACACACACACACACACACACACACACACATGCACACACACTCACAAACACGCATGCACACACACACACGCACACACAGACACACACGCAAGTGCGCACACACACACTCAAACACACATACACACACATGGTTAAACACACACAGAGGCACATACACACACACATGCACACATGCCCCCCCACACACACAAGCACACACACAGGTACACACATACACAGTGGCACATACACACACACACACACACATTGACAGACAAACATCTGAATTGAAGGCTTTGTCTTTTCACATTACAGCATTGATCGGAGAGGCTATCGCCTCTATGGGCTTATTGATTGGATTGTTCTTTCCATATCTTCAGACAGAGCCCCGAATGTCTTGTTCTGAATTAACTCTTTGGTCGCCCCCTTCCCCCCAACACACACACACCCACACACAAACACACACACTCACACACACCTATCGTGCTCTCAGCTTTACAGTGGAAAAAAGGTCAATTATATTCATGAGATCGAGGAGAGATTGGAGAGGGGGGTTTCCTGTGTGTGTGTGTGTGTGTGTGTGTGTGTGTGTGTGCACGTGTATACATTTTTGTCTGTGTGTCTTTCTGTCTTTCCTGTGCACATACTTCTTTGACCAGTTAACACCCGTGTGAGTGTCTAAAGCGATGAAACAGCAAGGGGGTAATAGACAAACCTTCAGATCTTCGATCTTGCTCTCTCTCTCTCTCTCTCTCTCTCTCCCTCTCTCTCTCTCTCTCTCTCTTGCTCTCTCTCTCTCTCTCTCTCTCTCTCCCTCTCTCTGGTGCTTTTCATGTTGTGTCCGTCTCTCTCTGACGCTCTGTCTCATTCCTCTCTCTGTCGCCACCACACTGCTCCATGAGTCAGAACAAAATAGAAATGTTCATCTTTAGACCCTCCTTATACAATTGCAGATGTGTGTAGTGTGTGCAGTGTGTGTATATTGTGTATAATGTGAAACATTTAATAAATTGTGTGTATGTAATCTTATCCAACAGAAATACATACATTTCATGCATTTTTGTACTTTTCGTGAACTTCTAAAACATCGCAGACAAATAGCAGTTGTTTTTTCATTCATCTAAATATTCATATTATTCCGGTTTTATTGTTAATGCACCCAATCTTTTAGCACGTCAAGGCCAATCCCCGTCAAAGCGTTCTCTAATGACTTAGTTTTATTTTTTCTGACTCAACTTGAGTATTTGAACTTCACGCCATTAACACACTGCTTATTGGCAATTTGCGAATGTTATAATTTTTTTTCAAATATTAAATAGCTTTTACTCTCACTCAGTTTTTGAAAAAATGAAAACCATCCAATGTTTGTTTCTTTGTAAACCCAGTATGGGAACTGCATGCTTTTCTCTGCCAGTGCCGGTAGCTAGTAGCTATGGTAACCTGAACGGAACTACCGTTGGTTAACTGACAAGCACACTTTTTAATCCCTACACTCCAGTGTAGGGACTATGTGGCTCTGCATCCACGCCTGCACTGGACTACTTTATTCTCAGTGGCAGAAATGTTGTTGAGTATTGGGGACCTGCTGGCAGTAACGCCTGCTGCTGCTGTCAGTCGTGTGCTAGCGCTGTTACTGGTTGTTCTCAGGGTTTTCCACTACTCCACCACTACCTCTGCATGCTAATCGCAGATGCATGGACTTGACCCCATGACCCTAATAGCTTTTCATTGTGGCCCTTTTGTGCTGCTCTGATTAATCTGAACTTATTATTCATGAGTCATTTATTTTAGTGTTGGCTCTTTGCCTCGTTTTGACTTATTTCAACTCATTGTTAATTGTTTTGCCTTATTATGTTTGCCCAACCAGCACTTATTACACTTCTAGCCTCTTCATCCGTCGCTTCAAGGTTTCTTCTTGCTTTCTTTTCCTACTTGGACTTTTTCTTTGCCTACTTGAGGACTTAAGAGAGTAGGCTTGGGGAGGGCTTAGAATTCAACAATCAAATCAAGCCATTTGAATAATTGATTCCAAATAGACCTGACTTGAAGACATCCTTAGCCAGGCCGGGCTGCAGGCCTGACAGGGGCGGGTGTGAAGGTACGTCACGCAGCGATGCATGTTGGGACGGGGGCGCCATCTTGTGAGTAACCTTGCTCTTACCGCACAGTGTTTTTTTCCAAGTGAGGGAAAGGCGGAAAACGTATTTAATTTTCCAGTTTTCTCCCCGAACGATGGTGTGAGCTACTATGACAGTTCTTGATGCAGCAGCACTGACCTACCATGACAACGTTTTCCAGAATCACGGCAGAAACTCAAAACGCAGCCTCCAACTCGCTAACAGAAGGCAGCGATCCTCTAAACGTGACACGTTCAACAAGGTGTGACATCAACCTCACATTCCCCTTTGGGACCAATCCAGAAACATTCCTGCAGAACCAGCTCAGCTGACCTTACTGGTTGATCCAATATCTTGCTTTGGGCCTAACTGGTTGAAATGGCATAACGTGCTCAAACAACAATGATATGATATCTGTAACACAGTCATCATTTTCCCTGCAACTGGCATATTCAAAAGAAAAGACAAAGGCATTGAAGGAAAAAAATGTTTTATCAAATACTACCACAGCTTTGTGTAAACCCAAGCAGCTGTTAAAGAAAGATGACAACAATGCATCCTTTCAGCGGGCCTAATTATATCTACTCTCATCGCGCATTTGCATTTTTTATCTGACCTCGTGGTTGTGAAACTCGCTGCCTCTCATCTAAATGGGTAGGAGGAGGGAAAACAAAACTCAAAGCAGACAAAGAAAGGACTGGAAAGGATGGAGGGGAGAAGGCAAGGGAGAGGGAGAGGGGGGGGGTGGTAGCTGCCTGGTATTGACTATTTTCCAGTTGATTTTCTTGAAAGCTCCTCAGCAGCGTGGCTAAATAAGCATCAGCATGCTAATGAATGGAGAATGAGGGTGATAATTCTCCAGTCACACGACAGACAGACGGCGGAGAAATAGAGAGACAAAGGGACAAACTACAGTCAGGAGAAATATTGTGAAATATCTTTCACCAAATTAGTATTCAGAATTCAAATCATTATCAAATTGATTGTATAACCCCATTTAACCCTATTTAAGGATGGCTTTATTTTGTGGTTATTCTTTTTTCCTCACTCAGCCTGCGTTGAGCGAGGAACAGAAGTGCATACGACCCATTTCACCATTGTTTCATGCACAAGTGTGCACATAGTTCACCACCTCAATAGATACCCAGTGTGTGACAACATCATATCATCATACTCTCTTTTTTTGGTAATTTCTTAAGACGAAAATATGTGTTGGTGGCAGTCAGTCAGCGGGCAGTAAACAAGCAGTGAACAGGCTGTGAGCCCTGAGATTATTTCTTTGTCACCAGCCGAGGCACCGCTGTTGCTGAGCGCCGCGATGGAGCAAATCCTCCCAGAGAGCGCTGATTGGATTCTTGTTCCGGGCAGCCTGTTGTGTCGGACAGCATAGGCACTGGATAATGGAGCTTGATGCTGCTCTGTCTCTGTGTCACGGCTGGGGGAAAGAGCTGTTCTAACGCGTGAGGAGAAAAATGCTGGTACTGGTAGTGGGTGTGTGTGTGTGTGTGTGTGCGTGTGCGTGTGTGCATGTGTGTGTGTGTGTGTATGTGTGTGTGTGCGTGTGTGTGTGCGTGTGCGTGTGTGTGAGTGTGTGTGTTTGTGTGAGTGTAAGTAAGTGATAAAGAGAGTTTTTTGTGTATGGGAGTGTGTGTGCAGTGGGAGTGATAGTTTGCGTGTGAGCATGTCTAAGAGAGAGCGCGAGTGAGTGTGTGATGGATAGAGAGAGTTCTTGTGTATGTGAGTGTGTGTGCATGTGTGTGTATTAAAGAGAGAGAGAGAGAGAGAGAGAGAGAGAGAGAGAGAGAGAGAGAGAGAGATAGTTTGTGTCAGCGAGTTAGTTTGCAGTGGGAGTGATAGAGAGTTTGCATGTGAGCAGTTTGTGTGTATGTGTCTGTGTGAGTGAGTCTAATAGAGAGAGAGAGAGAGAGAGAGAGAGAGACAGAGAGACAGAGAGACAGAGAGACAGAGGCCAAGAGACTCTTCTTGCAAATATTTCGCAATTATCTACATAACCACGACCTGAATAAAGTTGTCTTTACAGGAAGTGGATATTTTTTAAACAATGAGTGAGTTATGTGTCACTGAATGTTTTTCTAATGGCCAAAGCCCCAATAACTTCCACTACTGTCTAAACAACACATTAAAACAAGTCACCGAGTCTTCTCTAGTCTGGTCCTGATCTGGTCAGCGCAATCCGACTGCAATTAATTTGGGCATCACATTTTTGGAAAAACATCTGTGTTATGCAAAACCGATGCAGATTGTCTGGCGAGGGAGGCACTGTGCATGTGTCGTTGTTTTGTTTTCGTTCTTTGTCTAGCTGTCACTTAAAATATAAACTTTAGGGGGAAAATATGAAGGCCACATTAATCATGTGGCTGCGTTCTGCTGAGTAAATCCAAAGGATGCGTCTGTCCTCTTTTGACAACCATGGAAGTTCACCTGAGGTAATCGATTGGATATTTGTCTCTGTGCTTGTGAATTGTTCCTTTGAGGACGTTGAATTATGGGCGTGGCGTTTAAGCGTGCGATATGTCAAATTAAGCAAACTGTGAGGTGGTTCCATCCAGCTGCTGACTTTCAGTCTGGCTCTGAGATTTATGTGTTTATGTTTGTTTGTGCTCCTACCTGTTTCCTTAGTGGACAATACAGTTATGGTTAGTCTGAGCTATTTCTCTATGGCTCATTAATAACCAATTCATGCTGTGTGTGTGTGTGTGTGTGCGTGCGTGTGTGTGTGTGTCTGTGTGTCTGTGTGTCTGTGTGTGTGTGTGTCTGTGTGTGTGTGTCCCTGTTGCGATAGCACCTGGCAGATCAGCAGATCACGTGCTCTGCTTTCTGCAGCAGAGAAGTTAACCAGCCTTTTGAGTAATGAATGAACGGATCTGCCCTGCGTTGCGTCGGCTATCTCAGTGATGCGTCTCACCAAAACTGTTGCCGTCTGTTCCAAGTTTATCTTTCAACGGGGTCTCCCTGTATTGTACATTCTAGGGACATTACACATTACACTTCCACCATAATAATGTTATCGTGTTGTTTATAAAGCCAGCAATATCCACCTGACAAACATTTTACTTTGACCAAGTCATGCTCTGACAAGTCTGGAGCTATGATCAGGCACCGGCCATAAACGAATGCACTTGAAGTGCTCCCTGTCAGCAGTATTTTGGTTGAACTAACAGAAAGAAGGCGTTTGTAATTGTCAACACTCCTTATGGGCTTTCACTATAGATTTGCACACTAGGATGAAAATCTGATTTGGAAATGAATAAAAACATGAATTAGAATGAGCAGACAAGGGGTGGAAGTTTCCGTGGCGTAAACAAATGACTTTTATTGCACTCTAGAGGCCCACCGGTGCCTCAACAGAAATTAAAAACCCAAACAAAGACAAAGCGGCCGAGCCAATAGCGTGTTTAAAATAATAACAATACACAGAAGTGCTATAAATTAGTTTATAGGTTTGAGGTGATTCCTCAAACTCTTACGGCATCCTATGTCTGTATTAAACTTCTCAGCCTTCTCCCAGTCTACAGTAAGCTGCACTCTTGATTCTTTCAAGGGATTTCCAGCAGAAACCTTGTCTGCCCTTGACTAGTCAATGTGTGTGTGTGTGTGTGTGTGTGTGTGTGTGTATGCGTGTGTGTGTGTGTACGTAGGTGTGTGCGTGCACGTGTGTGCGCATATGTTTGTGTGCGTGTGTTGTCGGGGCTAAAGTAAACACCGCTGGTTCTCAAAGCCTTCTGCCTCCCAACAACAAGCCCCCCTCCGTCCCCAAACAACCCCACCCCATCCCCATCCCCATCTACCCAGCCACCACCACCACCACCACCACCTCTATCCCACTATCTGGTCCCCCCCTCTCCTCCCCATATTCCCTGGCTTGGCGACAGGCCTGTTTGGCCATGGCTTGATCTGCTATTATCTGTCAGATGCTGTGCACCTGCGAGGCAGGCTGCTCTGCAGCATGCAGCGCTGCCCCTGTCCCTCGGCCAATCCCATCGGCTCCCTGCTGTCAGACGCCACGTCACAGAAGAGCTCTCTACTGGCCGCATCTGTCTCGCTCCCTCTCTCTCTCTCTCTCTCTTTCTCTCTCTCCCTCTGTCTCTCGCTCCCTCTTTTTCTCCCTCTCAATCTCCCTGTCTCTCCCCCCTTTCTCTCTCTCTCCCTATGTCACCCTCTCTTTCTTTCTCTCCCCACTTTCTCTCTCTTTCTCTCTCCCCTTTATCTCTCTCTCTCTCTCTCTCTTTCTCTCTCTCTCTCTTTGCTCGCTCTGTCTCTCTGTATCTCTCTTTCTCTCCTCAATCCCAACCAGCGGCCTTGCCCTCCATGGCCGCTGTCAAAGAGGAGAGCGTGAGAGAGGGAGAGAGAGAGAGAGAGAGAGAGAGGGGGAGAGAGGGATGGGGAGGGATGCCATTAGTATGAGCTCCATTCCCACATACTAAAGCCTCCCCTGGCCCCCCGGCCCCCCTACCCCCCAGCCCATGTGGCTGCTGCTCACCTGGCTTTCCATAAGTGGAGATTAGAGGCATGGAGATGTTGTGAAAGTATCAGGGGTTTAGGGGACAGTTCTGGAGGAGACCCCGGGAACTGCCTTCATACTTTCAGAATTTGGCTGTGTCGTGTCTGACATTTGATGCCCTCGCGGACATACAGACAGAAATACAGCCGTATTCAGATGGACAGACAGCTGGTCAGGGAGACAGACAGACATACGGATAAGCACAAACCTCGGGTCCCACGCAGGAAGCAAGAGAGCTTGGAAATCGTGCCTTTTTCCTCCGTTGTTTATAATCCGCCTGTTTATTCCCTGTAGATTGCTGTTCGATTGGCACCGTGTTTTACAGTTTCATGACTTCTCTGTGTCTGTCTGTTTAGCAGAGGCTAACAGCCCAGTGACACTCGCATGGCTCAATACTGGGCCACAGCAGGCGGTAGAGCATCTCTAATGAACTAAATTGACCAGGGCTGAGATATGATCCCCCCATGTTTCTGTTTTGGTCATTATGTTGCTTTAAAAGAAGATCAATGTCTCTTGGCTGGGTCAAGCAGAATACACCACATGATGGCATCGCCAGCAACAATCTCAGACTAAATACTTAATGAAAGGATTAACAATAAAGTTTGTCTATACGTTTGTCATCTATGTGCGATACACACAGTGTCTCTCTCTCGCACTCCCTCCGTCTCTCTCTCCCTCCCTCCCCTTCTCTCTCTCTCTCTCTCTCTCTCTCTCTCTCTGTCTCTCTCTCTCTCTCTGTCTCTGTCTTTCTCTTACTTTATATCTCTCTGTCTTATTCGCGTTCTGTCTTTACCTCTCGCTCCCGCCCTATCAGTTCAAAGGTCTGTCCTCGGGCACTGCAGTATGGGTAATTGATGTGCTTGTATGAGTCTCTGCTGGTCATTTCATGGACTATCACATTTTAAATTGGCGGCTGCCTACTTCACGGTTGATTAGTAATTCATGAGGAGCTAATTAAGAGGTAAAATAAGCCAAAGACCGGTGAGCTGACTCTAACGGGCGTTACTCTTGACTGTGAGCAGTTATTATCGTTTGCATACTGGGTCCGAAATGTGGGTCCAGTATGCAAACGATAACAATTGTATGGTAAGGTAACGTTTGTAGATGCTTTAAACGTCTTTAAAGACATTTGGAGCTTCTATAAACCTTATCTCATCATCCTTATTTCATTTTATTTGTCAATGCTTGAAGCGTCTTTCCAGGAATTGGCCAATCCTGCTCTTCCTTACTGTCCATTTGATGCCTGGCTGAGTTCTGCCATCGCTGGGTCTGTCATCTTTATGCTATCTCTCTGGTTGGCTCCAGCAGCTGCCAAACATCACGCACACCTGTGCCAGCGTCTGTTCATCTTGCAGATTGGCACAGGTGCTGCATTTTGATTGGCTGTCTGTGTGGGCTGTGTCCCGGCCCACTACACACCCACACTAACACCCCGTACACTGTTTTTCCGCACACATAAACACACAAACACAAACACACACACACTCATACACACATACACACACACACACGCACACACACACACACACACACATCCCCAACAGAGAAGTGCTCATTTGGTTCCATCCGTCCATCCATCTGTGTGTGTGTCGTCGGGGCCCCATGATTTCATCTCTGGGTCTGTCCTCATGATTCAGGGCCCCAGCGGTGTGGCGATGACGTCCGTCCCTGCAGTCTAATTCCATCATCAACATCATTACTGCTATTATCATGTGTCTCCCTCTAATACAGGCTAATGGATGGCCAATAAAGATAGATGAGCCTGGCAGCGTGGAGCTAATAGGTAGGACATGATGTCTGGCTTCTGTCCTGACTGCAGTGCGCACGCCACCAACTGCACTACTGTAGAGGAAACATAGCGTCAAATAGCACCACTTGAGAAAGCACACACCCAGAGGTTACGTGATTGGCATTGCTATCTAGTAAGGATTACCCTGAAATAAATGTTCATGTGTTTTAAAGTTGGCTCACATTCATCATCTTGTAGTTTTTGTGACATTACACACTTCGCTTGTATCGCTTCACAGTCGCTACCTACTCTGTGGAGGGCCTATTGATCAAAGATCCAGATCCGCAGAAGGATAGTATAGTACTATACTATCCTTCTGCGGATCTGGATGTTTGATACAGGCATACGGACCTGTTTTAGAGTTACTTAACTCTAAAACAGGCCTGTATGCCACCCTAACTTTGGCCACTTGGAAGTATTGGGTGCTTTTACTCTGGGAAGTTTGGCCACTTAGAAGAGTGAAGGTACCTGACACTTAGTGGCTGAGCGGTGGCATATCCAACCTTTAGGGCAGGAGGGGCCATTTAAGAGAAGATTAGATGAACAGTAATCCTCCCTTAGGCGTGTTAAGAAGATGCTTAAATCTCCCATCTCTCACCTGCGCTCTGGCCTTTCAGTATATTGAAGGTGTGACGGCATGGTGTTGGTTAGACATATTGTAAATGAGACAACTATACCGCAGCATTGGGGTTACATTCACATGTATCCCTCCATCTTTGTAACACTGTCCTGTAGAAGTAGCATTTGTAACTAAACGTCAAATATTGTCAACACATTGACATTTGTTTTCCTTGAATACGTTTTCGAAACAAAATTTTGCAATAACCAGGGTTTGAAAGTTGTTATTATTGTGCTCCTTGTTATAATTTGTGAATAGAATAATATAACATATATGAGTGAGTGATTAATTATATCAGTCACTCTCATAGTTATTATATCACACACACACCCACACACACATGCGCGCGCGCACACACACACACACACACACACACACCCACTCACTCACTCACTTACTCACTCACGTGTCTCTCACACATACACACACACATGAGCACACACACACACACACACACGCACACACACACACACACACACACAGGATTGACAAGAAGAACCATCGTATAGCACAGAGATTGCACATTGTGGGGGGCCTGGCATTTGAGATAATCATAACCCACCCATTCCAGCAAACTATGAAACAACAAAACAGAGGAGAAAAGCTATCCGCGGTTCTGCATCAGTTACTTTTCAATTATGGCAGTCAAAAGCAGAACGAAACAGTTAGGGCAGTTTATCGACTGTGGAGCTCGGTGTTAGAGTAACAGCAGAGAGGAATTCATCCCAATATTTAACTACCTGACTGTGTTGCTAGGAAAACCATCCTATTCTGACAGATGGCCTCGAGTATTGACGATGAAGGGACATATGAAAAGAGTACTCTTGAAAAACAAAAGGCACTCATGTTTGGTCACAGAACAAATTCCACCAGGCAAGTGGTTATCTTGGAGGGTTTATTCCTACTTGGCTGTACCTAAACTGCCAAATGTATTTGAAACAAAAGGGCAATAGAGGGTTTCATTCTGCGTCATGCAGTTGTTGTTATTTGCCATTGAGTGCTTAAATTCATTGATTATGGCAAAGACTGCAGTAAAAAAACAACTAATAATTTAATTACATTAATTACACCAATTAACGAAATGTTATACATACATAGAAAACGTGAAAGAAGCATATATGTCAAACAGATGGCGTAAAAAACTATTTAAATAAAGTATTTAAAAATAGTTATTTCGCTTGATGTTTGCCTTATCTTTAATTGTTGAAGTCCATTGCTAATGCCTAGTGATGAACCTCAGTGATGGGGACCAGACTAGAGTAGCCGAGCGCAGAACTCCCCTCCCTTGTGTATATATTTTTAATACTTAGAGAGGTAAAAACTGTCATCCATATCCAAAGTGTAGGACCAAAGATAAGTAAATAATGTATGCCTTTGTGAGGTTCTTGGAAGAAGACATGTGCTACGCATTACCCATTTCAAATGTGAAAGATTTCAGACCCCTGCACAAAACAGATTTTGATAATCAGAAGGTGTATCTGGTTCACAGAACTGAAGAGAATGACAGCACAGGCCAGCCGTGCGAAGCACAGATCCTTGCGCTCGCAGGTAAGTTGGCTAGGTAGCCACACTTCTTTCGTCTAACGCATTGTCTTTGTCTCCAGAACTATATCGTTGTGCATGGAAGCTGAAAATGTGTTTCGTTCGATCTGTCAAGACCGGGGCAGCATGAATCTTAACACTGACAGCCACAACAATATCACGTCCAGCTAGCCATCGATATGGCTAGCTGGGTTTGCTAAATGCGCTAAAGTTAGCTAGTTAGCCTTATCTTGACATAATGTCATTAAGTCATATTTTACTTAAAGTGTGTAGTTGTTGAACAATGTATGTATGCGGCGAGTGATCGGTGGTTATCCCGCATACTACGTGGCATGCAACCCGGTACATTCGACGTTGTTTACAACTCTCCGCTAACGTTAGCCCCTTGCCTCGCTCTGTGTTTTAGCCGGATAGCTAACGTGGATGCTGGCATGCTCACCCTTAGTTGGAATTGTATTCTTAACACGTTTGACAATCTTTGGTTGACATGTTTCATACATATTCTACTTGATTAGAAACGAGTTTGTTAGCTTATTTGGTTAACTTTGTGTGTTATCCCACTGCTTAGTGCGACATCAACAACTGCCGAATGCCTGAATTCCAATGCACTGGGTTCTGTCAAAGTAGCATGCTTTGCATGGCTTCGGTTACATTAGCTCAGTCCTCTATTACCGTCCGAAGGCTGGGGTCTTTAGCTACATTTCAAAGCTGTTTAAGCACCAGTTGTGTTTAAGTGCTGCAGACAGATAGCTAGACTGGTTGTTATTTTCTTTGTATCAAGATTGATCACCTCTAATGATTATGATAATGTGTACTTGTTGGGTTAATTGTGCATGTGTTATTTTAAAGAAAACCATGTCGTTAACATGGAATAAGTAAGAGTCTGGAATATACAGGAAGTACGGTTGTATCTAAAGTTTTTACCTGTTTTTGAATGTTCACTGACACATTTCCTTTCTGGCTTGCTGCTTCGGTTCTGCATTTTACAGAGACTGTAGAGGAATTTGAAGACAGTATAATGCAAAAGAAGATGAAAATTCCCAAGATGTCTATCAAATATTCAGGACATTCTATTGAGAACCATTTTGAAGAGGACAGGCTGCCTCTGAGACATAAAAAGGTAAGATATCAGCATATATGTGAAGTAGTACTCAAATAGCCTCTTGTATAACGAGGTTTGTGTGTATGATTACTTTTTTCCTTTATATCTAAAAACAATGGGAATGGGATTGAAACTGTACCTGCAACATACATTCTCCTTTCATGATGGCTAGCTGTGTAATCACAATGTAATAAGGAAGTTGTTTGCCTAACTACATATGGTGTGGGTGTGGGTTGTGTGTGTGTGTGTGTAATATGGGTATGTTTATGATACAGCGTGGTATGATGGATATGTTTATGATACAGTGTGGCATTAGCGTATGTTTGGCTAGTGCCCAAAATCCCTTACACTATTTTTACCATATGCTGGATTAACACAAATTCAGCACTCTGGACAGCTGCCCTTTCAGCCAAATCCTCTGAGCGGCTCATCAAGGAACTCCCTGAGTCTTCCCACTCTTCCTATTGAATTAGTCTGGGAAACATTAAGACATGTAATAACAACCCAAAAATGTATTTTATCTTCCTGCCCTGTCACTGCATAGATGACTGGGTGGTTGGTCGGGGGGGCGGTTGAGTCATGAACAAATAACCTTATCTTGGAGACGCCTTTGTTTGATTTAGTTTGTTTTCTTCCGCAGGCCTTGCTCCAAGACCACGGCCGTCCTACCTCAACCTCCTCAAAGAGCCTGGCGGCGGTGGTGGCGCGGCTGGAGAGAAACGCCGCCAGCTCCTGCACGGAGGGGGAGGACTACCTGGAGGAAGACCGGCTCATAGAGGAGGAGGAGGACGGGTACTATGACGACGAAGACATAGAAGGGGAACATCAGCATCTCCATCAGCATCACCATCATCACCACCACCACCAGCAACAGCAGCAGCAGCAGCAGCAGCTACCAGGAGAGGAACATCCAGAGGAGCAGGACCAGCGGCAGCAGCAGCACGATGCGGAGACGGACTGCGGGTTGGAGGAGTCGGCGGCGGGCGCGGTGCCCCGGGTGCTGTACGAGGAGCTGGTGCACAGCTACAGGCAGCAGGAGGAGGAGATGAGGAGGCTGCAGCAGGAGCTGGAGCGGACGCGGCGGCAGCTGGTACAGCAGGCCAAGAAGCTTAAGGAGTACGGTAGCCTGCTGACGGAGGTCAAGGAGCTGAGGGATTTCAACCGGCGGCTGCAGGACGTGCTTCTCATGAGGCTGGGCAGTGGTGAGAGACGAGATGAACGTGTGTGCACGCGCACGCCCCCGCACACACACACACGCACACGCACACGCACGCACACACACACACACACATCAGAATATTCGATCAATATCAGAGACCCATTTCAAGTAGAAGGTTAGGATAGCTTTAAACTTACCCAGAGCTCTGAATAGAGCAAGCACTTTCCTGCTGATTCAGAGGAGCTGATTTCAATTTCGAGAACGGGTTCGCTCAGTCTCGAAAGGGTTGAACCTGAAAAATGCACTCTCATGACAGGCTCAAAAGCCATCATCTATCACTATCAAATTGTGATTGATCAGTGAATTCCCAAGCCGATCTGAACTCGGTGCTTTAATTGGTTGAAGCCTAGTCCCAGCCTCTTCCATTCATTAGCGCTAAGTCACCTTGGAGAAGCTGGCTCTGCGAGGTTAATTGAAGCCTATCTAGGGTTCGCCAGACAGTTGTTTTTTTACTTGGTGGTAAGAATAACAAGAAGTGTATTATAATAGTATATTCATTAGGGCTGGCAACTTCTGGCCTCTTGTCCGACCATACTCTCATTGGCTGGACAATCTCCTTACTTTCATAAGGAGCGAAGCGCTTCTTAATCCATTATTTTCGGGGACTCGTAACGACATATGCAGACCGATGTATTTTATTTTTGAGTGATTCGCACCAAGAGTGGATCTGAAACCCATTGACTTCCTTCACACAGCACTTACATGCTATTTAGGCTACCAGGTAGACTGCACTCAGTGCACTGTGGCCAATTTAGTTAATCTAAGATAACGTGCAGATACATTTTTTGATTACAGCCCTAATATTAATCTGTTTATTTTTGAAAAAAAGTGAGGCGTTTCATAAACAACCAAGATGGCTGCCACTGATTTGTCACGTGTTTCATTGCTCTGATTGGTTGTAGGTCCATCCAATTGATTCCACAGGAATTTTGGTCTGCGCCCAGAGAACGTCTCTTGGAAATCGAAAATGAACTGAGAGGTTCCAGACTAATATGCATTTGCGAATTGGTCTGGCTATGTCAGGCTAGTTCACAGCATGAGTCGTCATGGTAACTGAACTGAGAGTAGTCTTATCTTGGTATCTGAAACTGAAACCGAAAATTGTCGCTTCCTCTGATTTCTTTCTCAACATATCCGGCTTACCTGTAAATCCAGCTTATGAAACAGGGCCCAGATCATTATTGGATGTTGGACATGAGACTATATCGTATCATTCAACTAGTCATTTTGGGGAGCCTGTTTTTGAACTCCCACAGTAGACCGTAGCTTTTAATCAGAGCCATTTCTTGGAATTTATTAGATGGATCTGGCTGCGTCAATCAATCCACAACCAGGCTGCAGTGCGCTTAGAAATGTTAAGCAAACGTAGCTCTTCAAGGTGTCAAGCAGAAGAGCTCATTCTTGCCATTGACAGGCTCAGTCCCCAGGCTTAAACCGTCTGAGAGGGCCATAATTCATGCTCGCTAGACAAACTTCTTAACACGTGCTTTGCATAATGCCGCAAGGGGAAGTTAGGACGTGGTACGAGTTGGAGAAATGTAGCCTTTTGTTGTTGAAGTGAACAACATTAGCCTGTTACAATTGATGCTATGAAATGCTTGTTATGAGAAAATGGTTGTTAGAGTTGGAGATATGAAATGGGTTGTATTGGCACGCTTCCAAGTTGAACCAGCGCTTCTCATTTAAGTGGAACAGCCTCTGCGTGATCTCAGAGCGTGCTGAAATCAAAGCGAATCAGCTGACAACTTTGGTGGGCACAGTAATGCCCACACATATCACAGCATGTTGCAACAGACAGCCAATGCGCGTTGGGCCGATACTGGCCCAAAGTAAATGTATGTCTCTGGAAAAGATGATCTCCCCAAAATCTCCCCACAGCTGGACTGGACTGGTGGTTTCCCCGGTCCATAAATAGGCCTTTATATTTCACAATTACATACTGTGGCTGGACTGGATTTCTCCACCTGGGTTTTGTTTGATTGTTTTGTTTAATATTTCCTGTTGATGTATTTCACAATACGAAAATAGTCATGTAGACACAGTCCAGCTCCATTTGTTTGCACCAGCAGTAAAGTGTGAAGTGGAGTAAGAGGACATGTGGTATCCATGAACTGCACAGCGGTCTAGCAAACGGTAGGCCTGGCAAGTGCCTGCATCAGACCCCGGCCCCCTGTGGGATGTCAGTGGCTGGCCGGGCTACTGGCATGACATCTAAAGGACAGGCTAAAGATTACAGCACCCCAGGGCGATGCTCGGTAGGTGATGGAGTGCACCGACCAATATTAAAACTCATCAGCTAAATTGGAGCTTAGAATGGCCAGCCACCAAGTCAGCTTAGCTTAGCCACTGGGCTAAAGTAACCGGCTGTCTCCAGGTACCGGGTATTCTGGCCCCAAGCTGGTAAGCAAGAAGTCAGGCAGGCATTGTTCCAAGGTTAGAAACCAGGAAACCCTCTCTACTTTCTGCTGGGAACCGCCGATACTGAGTCACATCCCAGGTCCAATGCTTTTTTTTTTTTTTTTTTTGCTGAATAGCGTTGTAGTTCTGTTTTCAAATTTTTCAATCATTTCAGACTAATGCTTTTGTGTACTCAGACTACAAATATGGCTTCTTCTCACCATCCCCACCATGCGCCGTCTCCTAGAGCCCATGCATGACAATGGCACTCAGACAATCAAGGCCGAGGTGGTGGAGCCCATTGTAGAGGTCCAGGAGATGAGCAGGGAAGAAGCCAACACCAGCTCCAGCCACTCGCCGTCTCCGAGAGCAGTGTACACTTGCAACGACGGCAAGGTCAGTCACACACCGCACCCCGTATCCTCCCTTTATATTTAATTGGCTTTTTCCTTTCCATCTCCTCCTCATCATTGTTTATACCAGACATGACTCACCGCTCCTTCTGTCACGTCTCTCTCTTACCGCGTGTCTCCTCCACTGTTTTCTCCTCCACTGTTTTCTCCCTCCTTCTTCGTTTCCTCTTCCTTATCATGGAGCTATAATTTGAGATTAACCCCGTTAACCCCATGATCCCATTCAATTCCTCCTCCTTTGTCCTTGGCTCATCGCCGCCTGGCCACTTGTCGGGGGTTTGTATGTGTGTCCGTAAAGATGCGTGATTTAATGGGAAACGGCCTATTTCCTCTCAACACACGTGAACTTCAGGGAGCGTGGTGTTGAAGTTAATCAGCCCTGGTTTTTGTAGTTATTTTTCCTCTTCTGCTGCTGCCTGCCCTACCCTAGCAGGTAAACAAGGTTGAGAGGATTATTATTGTTTCTGCAGGCCACCACCACCACCACCATCATCAGTGTTTATTAGCCTGTTAGGGTTCTCTGCGCCCCCCAAACACCGTAATTCAGCCGTCGTCCTGTCTGCGGATGACAGGGGGGAATTGGTACTACAAGCTCTGGGGCCTGTAGCTACGTGAAGCGTGAAGAACACAAGCAAATTAGAACTCTCCTCCTACATCAGGGACCCCATATTAATTATTTTCAGCAGAGGAATTTAAAGTGACTGACAGGTTAGTGTGTGTGTGTGTGTGTGTGTGTGTGTGTGTGTGTGTGTGTGTTCATGGTCAGTGCTCCTCAGCGAGTGTGTGAGGCAACAACC
>JAOPJO010000017.1:16050102-16057602 GCA_027123675.1 Molva macrophthalma | reverse complement strand
ATGACGGCAAACAGCTGCAGTAAACAAATCAGGAACATCCATTTCCTGGTTGTCTCTCTCATTGGTCCCTACAGTGACATGCCCTTGAGCGTCTGACAAAGACCTGCTATCGATCTGACGACAGCAGAGTGTGCCCGGAGATATTAAAGAGCCCGGTGACAGGCGGACACGTTTCTGACGGCAACGCGGCATCCGCTCCGGCGCGGGCGAGGCGATCCTCACAGGCAGACGGCCGGCCGCGTGACCTCTGCGCATCGCTGGCGAGGTGTGACGGGGGGTATCGCCGTGCCGCGTCCCTCAGAGATGATCCCGCTCGCGGAACCTTGAGAGGTTTCAGGAATTCCGCCCGGTGCGCCGGGGGAGGGGGGGGGGGGTGACGTGCTCCGGAGCGAGGTGCGCGTTGTCTGGATCTGTTCATCACCACCTGCCCACCGTCAGCCCCAGCCACAGCCCTCTCGCTGTTTCCTGGCTCACGCACTCGCGCACATCCCTCTCCCTGCTGCAGCATGGGCCCCCCTTTTCTGGTCGGCTCCTGGCCACGGGCCAGAACCATCTCAGATAGGGCATCCTCCAAGTCTCTCTCTCTCTCTCTCTCTCTCTCTCTCTCTCTCTCTCTCCAAATATTTGTCGGTCCAATGGATGTGGAGTTCTCCCTTTCGGAAAAGGCAGCGCGTCTATCACGAAGCCTCCTGTAGTAGACGGCGAGTCGTGACGAGCCAAGCTGAGAGGCCATCTGCGAGTGTGTGTGTATGTTTGTGTGTGTGTGTGTGTGTCTGTGTGTGTGTGTGTGTGTGTGTGGTCCAGGAGTTATTTTTGTCGACGGCCCCGGCATGGTCAGAGGGATCAGGGCTGGCGTGGCGCTCTGCTGATCAAAGAGAAACCGAGGAAAACACCCCGCGAGTAGGACAACTTTCCTGACGTCAGAAGCAGGCAATGTCAAGGACACAGAGACAGCAAGCGTGTGTGTGTGTTTGGGTGTGTGTGTGTGTGTGTGTGTGTGTGTGTGTGTGTGTGTGTGTGCGTTGGGTGTTTGTGTGTGTTGGGTGTGTGTGTGTGAGCATGAATCTGTGTGTGTTTACATGACTTTTTATACAAAAGTTTGTGTTCACTTGAAAGTGTGTTTGTCTGTGCACTAAGCATCTGAGTATTTGTGTGTGCATGTTTGGGAGTGGAAGTGCAGTCCTGTCCATCCCTATTTGTTTGCTTGTATTCCATATAGCATCGTATAAGCATTAGCACACTCATATTCCTAAGCAGATATCTTTGATGCGTTGTCATACACCCTTTTCTTTCTTTAGGGGGAGCAAAAAGTTTGCTCGTTGTTTGGAGGCTTTATTGTGTACCGGGTTAAATGAGCTGTTTGTGACGAGGGACCCCAGTCGCTGAAACCCAGATTTGTCCTTTTCTTAATGTTGTTGACAGTAAGTATTGAGATAATCAAATGGCTTTTTTCGAACAAATAGCAAGAAGGGGGCAATCAAGACATATAATGTAGAGGCATTAGGATAGGGTTGAGACATGTGCATTTAGGATTATGGTATGGGTTGCGCTACTAACTAGCATGAATCTCAATGCATGGGCGCTGCTATTGAAGCCTAAGGTGTCCTCTGATTTCCATTTAAAGGTTAGCTAGAAGGCCGACTGAAGCAGAACTTGGAAGATGGCCACCAGCACTAGAGTACTAAATGCCAAAAATGGTTGTATTACTTCCGTTCTCCGTGTGAAGCACTTTATTTTCAGATAACGCTGAGTCTGTCGCCAGAATCTATTGAGGCATTTTGGAATAATTGTGAATGTCATTTATAATTTCAGCATACTTTCTAAATATATGTCCTAAAAGCAGTCCCATACATTATGAATTATCATCTTGACAATTCTGCCTGCCTCTCTCCTATCATCCAGGATGCATACTTTATCCTATAAGTAGAGGTTCCTAAACTTTCTCAATGACTTCCCTAACGGTGTGTTTGGACCAACTAAGTGTCCGTTCTGACAGATAGGCTCTTTGTCATACACCCTTTTCTTTCTTTACCAAATGAGGACAACTCCTAGAATGCTAAGGCAGACTCAATCCAGGCCTATAAACACACAGATTCCCAACAGGTACGGGCCGATGCTGGAACTGCACACAGACAACCAGATGGGGTGTAAACACAGACTCAGAGGTCGTGTGGAGAGAGTTGCCATCAGCCTGCTGGGTGAAGGATGAAGACCCACAGAGATGCCCAAACACACACTCAAACTTTCACACACACACAGACACACACACACACATACAGAAATAACACACATAACACACACACACACACACACACAGACACACATACCAGACATAACACACACACACACACACACCCAGACACCACACACACACACACATCACACACACACCCATGCTCACTCACAGACACACGCGCACACACACCAGACACTCTCTCTCTCTAATAGGGCAAGGTGACAGACTGGCGATCGTACTGCAAACTCGTATATATCTGTGACTTAACTCCCAGGCAATTCCCCACTTTGTGTGTGTCTGTTTGTGTCCATGTGTGTGTCTCTGTGTCATCGTATCTGTGTGTGTGTGTGTGTGTGTGTGTGTGTGTGTGTGTGTGTGTGTGTACACATATGTGGGTGTGTGTTTGTCTCGTAGGCCCAGCATCCACCACCGAGACAGCCCATTTAAGTCCAAGATGGATGGCTTAAAAGTTAACAGCTTCGGACAATAGGTTTTCACCTGCATAGCGACAGAGATTTATGTGGGACAGGCCGTTTTTTGACCATCAGAAGAAATTGGAAAAATAAAAATAAAAAACGACTGGATCGTCACCTAGATTTTTATTTATTTTTTTCCAGTTCCAGTCCTTTTTTTTTTTTTTCTTCTGTAGGCCAGTTGTTTCAATCACACGGGCGCTGACAGACAGCCAAGATAGGTTGACAGGCAGTATCTGAGCATCAACAAGCTAACGACATGGGATGCTGACAGATTATGTCTCTGTGTTGTTCCATCATCGCCTTCAGCTCGCTGAAGAATGTGAGCTAGCTAGCAACCCTAAACATCAATGCTCAGCGACAAAGGCAAGCGGCCATATTTTTTTTTTATGTGTGAAGAATAGATTGATGGATGGATTGATGGGTGGATGGATAGATAGGTAGGTAGATGTTCCAATCCTTCATTACTTCTCCTCCTTGTCTAATTGCCACATCGTCAGTCATGGCGCGTGGACACACATCGATGGTGTTATTGTCGGTTTCCACTCCTTTGTCATCTAAAGCAGATCATCGTTTTCCCCTTGCTCTGGCCGACTTATGATCACATTTTTAAGTGGAATAATGATCGGCATGACTAACGGCGGTTACACGCGCAGATGAACTTCTTGTGAAAACTGCTATCGATACGGCTCCTAGACTAAACGCAGTGGAAGGCTGCCGCGGCGTATGTAAATGTATGCGCCCGTGCGTTCACCTTTGAATTTCAATGAAGTCCCAGCGGTAAGTAATTGCCACTGTGTCATTCAGGCCTGCATCATGCGTGGGGCTGATGAAAGTGAACTGCTGTTGATTTAGCCTTACTTAGCGCAGGAACACTGCCTTGTACCAACAGGATTGCCATTATTCTTCTCCTGGTGCTATCTGGTTATTTACTGCCACTCACACCGCTGTCGTAAGGAATGGAGAGGGGGAAATTGTGTGGCCCCTTTTTGTATGGCTTTATTTCCTTCCTGTCCACCATCACCCTTTAGCAAAGACCTGAGTGATTTGAGAAAATATGTTTCATGCGTCATGCCATATCATGCTGTTTCAGATATATTGAGAAAGAACGTGTCTCCACTACTTGTAGGTTCTGGGGGAAAAGGTGACTTACACTGCAGTGTATTTCGTGTTGTATTCATGCTTAGGGTCAGGAATGATCCTGTTTATTGTCTGCTGTGGGTTAAAAGGCCTTAACTAACCCATGTTCTTAGACATGAAGCTGGGCAGGAACGTGGCGAGGACTTTCCTGGATTACTACAAACTCAACACCCTCATAAAGGACAACAGACCCACTCACACTCAGAGGTTATGGCTTCAACTCAATAAATGTCCGATAAATACTGCTTTAAAATGAATGAATAGCGCATTCAGTTAACCGAAGATGCTGCATTTTGGGAGATTTTTGGGAGATTTTCTTCTCCCCACAAATTCCGCTTTATACATAATCATTTGATTTACAACACAACTGTGAGCATCCATTAGAATACAACTGTTGGTTCATTCGACTCAATCACACGATTTCTGCATTTTCCCCTTGTATTGTTTCCATCTGCAGCTCTGATGTGATGCTGCAGACAGGCAGTGGGAATGGAAAGACCAACACAGCAGACAGAGAGAAGACTGACAGTGAGAAGGAGAGGAAGAGCCAAGGCATCAGACATTAAAAACACCAGGAGATGGACAGAAGGAGGGGAAAACGGATGGACAGGGGGAAGAATGGACTGACGTCGATGGTGTGGACTCAGATGTACATGGAAAGGCATACAGATTGATAGGCCGAATGAAATGCAAAGGCAGAGCATTTGTATTTCTCATACTTATAAAGGGGGAATATGTGGTATTCACAGGACTTTTATCAGAACAGTTATGGTACACTATTATTTATTATATTATTATTTGTGGGTTATAACAGGTTTCATTTGGAGTGTTAAAGGCATGCAGAATGACTAATTTAAACATGATTTGAAGCCTTCATTTAGTTTGCACTTGTATGTGCTTGATATCCCTATGTGCTTCACCTTGCCTTTTACTTTTGATTTGTTCTTCTATCTGTAAATAAATGCATGCATGTCTTCCATTTTTATGTATATTTTGACTCATAATTCTGATTGTTGTTTGATGATGATGACTATTGGTAACAATTATAAACAAGACATCGTTTTGCTCCATCTGGTGTATAATGACATGTTTGTGACTGTGCGCTTGTCATCATGGAAATATGCTGTAAGCCTATGGAGGTTTGTTCAAAAATAATAAAGCAAGACGTTTTGTGTATGTATAAATGCAATTTCAGTGTAACAAATACAACAGTTTTTTGTTAAACATAAATGTTTGCGTGTGTGTGTGTGTGCGCGCGTGTGTGGGTACGTGTATGCGCGCGCGTGTGTGGGTGTGTGTATGCGCGTGTGCCCTTGTGTACGGGCGAAGTGACGGATTCGGTTCGGCACGATTGTATTGGTTAATTTTAGGTCACATGACCCACTTCCGTTCTCTCTTCCTGTTTGGAAGCCATGACAACAAACTTTGAAAATGAAGGAACTGGCTCGAGTGAAGTTGTCCTCCACCAAATCTTACCAGAAAATCCTAAAATGCACCGTTTACTTGGACATACATGCTGTAAGTCCTGTTATGGTCTTTATTCAGTATTTCATTTTCTGCACGAATCAGAAGGAAAGCATTAGTAACCAACGAATTTACTGTCGGATATCCCGATAAGAGATGCATCTCGTTCCTCTTCTTTAGTGCTTTCTAATAGGCCAGCTCTTTCGTCAGTCTTTAGACTTGTTTGAATTACATTTAGCGGTTTTTCTGAATTTATTCAAAAATGTATCCAAATATCTTTATAGAAGGCAGATAGAAGTACAGGTAAGAAGGTTCACTGCTATTGGCTAAATGCTTTTATCCAAAGTTCATTCACACACATGTCAATAAGGAGCAGGTATGGGTGGGGGGGATACAGGTAGGCTGCGTGCATTGGGCATCAAACCCAGGACCCATTGGCTTGGAATCGAACACCCCAACCACTTCACTTTACTAACCATCCCTACTCTTGGTTGTGTGTAGATCACCTCCCCAGGGGCGCTGTTGGCCCAACCAGAAGATGTCTACCTCAGCGTGTGTGTCATGGGTCAATACAGGAAGACCCACTGTGTGCCTGCGGTCTTCCCTCTGCTCTTCAACCACAAGATGGTCTTTGTCAGGGTGAGGACAAAACATCCTATCACTGAGCAGAGTCTGACCGGGGACACCAGCTATAAGGGTTTGTTTATGAGTTCCAATTTGACAATGATGAATTGTGTGTATTCACATTAACAATCGGGATTGTATACCTTTTTGGGGGATTTTTCCTGCAAGGGCAAACCAAAACATAAAAAAATACAACAACAACAAATGTTATGAATGCTATTAATTCATGCTTGTTACACTTTCATTACCACACCAGTCACACTATCTGTAGCAGGGTTTTGCTTTCTAAATTCCTCTCTGTCTATGGGTTCAGACCTTCCCCGGTGCGGTTGACCCGGCTGATGTTTCGGAACAACTGGAATGTAAGTGGGCTCCTGGGAGCAGCTCTCTCTCGTCTGTTAGTCCTGAAGCATTTGCCCTATTAGCATATTGGCCTGTTAACCGCGGTTCTGACTGAGCGTCCAGCTTATAGACAATTAGCTTGGCTTTCCTTTTTATTTATTTTTCAGCTGACACCTCGACTTTGGAGCTGATTCAGATGGTCCCTCCAGGTAGGCTGGGACGATGATGATGATGACGCCACATGGCCCTGCTCCTGTTTTAACACAGGCAAACACAAACTGCTTCTCACCTTTATGTACGTATGTATGTGTGAGGATTGGTATTTGTCCTGCCTGCCCTTCACTGTGTGTGTGTGCGCGTGCGTGCGTGCATGTGCATGTGTGTGTGTTTTAGAGGGTGAGATCCTGGCCACGGTGGAGGAGGGAACGCGAGACTTTGTCTTCCCAGGTCCACGGCTGACCGCCAGAGAGGAGGCCCCCGAGAGACAGATCTTGATGAGGAAGAGCTCTTCATTCCCTGTAGGCCCCTCTTCCTCTTTCAGGCTCTTCTTCTTCACCGGGGGCCAACCTTATGTTTGCCTCTCCTTCTTTTCCTTTTCTTTTACCAAACATTTTTCCTGGGCGAACCACAACAGTTTTTTCCTTGACTAATTAAATCAAAGCGCGACCAGCGTTAAAATGCAAATACAGACCACCATCATTGCGGTTGTTTCCCCTCTTCACCTTCCTTTCAACTCTTTATCTAAGTTTTGATCTGTTTATATATATATATGTCTTTATTCCTTTCCCGTCCCATCGCCATCCCTTTGTTGTTGTTTTTCCGTACTTTTCCCTTTTTTTCCCCCAGAGCAGTCGTGTCATTTTAATGACGGTAAACACCGCCCCCCTCTCACCATTTGATTTCAATGCGTTGGTCAGCAATTGAAATGTCTCTCAGCAAATTGCCACATTGTTTAAAACATCCTACTAGACGTTTATTTTTTTTATTTTTCCTTCTTCTCCGATTTGCCTCTTCTTGAGTGAAGCGTAGATGGGACACACGTGCGGCTGGAAACTGTTGTTGTGAGTTGTGAGTGCCATGGTTATCTGCTGCTTTGGTCTTGCCTCCACCTGTTAACGCTACGCTGTCTGTGCCCCCCGTGGCCGCCCGTGGTGGCGGCGTGGGGGGGGGGGGGGGGGGGGGGGGGGGGGGGGGGGGGGGGGGGGGGGGGGGGGGGGGGGG
>JAOPJO010000017.1:16007172-16024214 GCA_027123675.1 Molva macrophthalma | reverse complement strand
AGAGAGAGAGAGAGAGAGAGAGAGAGAGAGAGAGAGAGAGAGAGAGAGAGAGAGAGAGAGAGAAGGAGAGAGAGAGAAGGAGAGAGAGAGAGACAAAGAAGCAGAGAAAAAGAGAGAGGGGGAGAGAGAAAGAGAGACAGAAAAAGAGAGAGTTAAAGAAACAGAGAGAGAGAGAGGATGGGAGAAAGAGGGGGTATGCATATCCATCTATATATCCATATGAATTGTCAAATGAGAACTTCATAAGTAATATGTTGAATATTTTTGGTATAATCAAGTATAATGTATACATGTCTATATCAAATAAACAAATAAACCACCAATATGAGCAAATGTGATGAGTATTAATGACCTTTATAGGAGGCCATAATTCTGCACACTGCTGCCGCTCTGTTAAAATGAACAAGCGACACACTAAACAAATACCATTAAACTTATATAGCCTACTCATTGAATACCTTAGTAGATGAAAGAGATATGATGGGTTCATACCCTCGTAAGAAAATAGTGCCTGCGGAGAAGCCCTTGCATCAATCAAACTCACATGAATTATTTAGGCAAAGAAAAACTAAACATGAGCTCTTAACTGAATCCCTTGTTTCAGATTATCATGGCCTTTCTACACCCTGACACTTGTGCTCACAAATGCTTAGGAATGTGTTATTAGCTTTAGAGGATCTCATGAAGTTCAATCTTGCGTCTCTTATGATCTCTAACCTTTGTGTTACGCTTACTGCGCACAAGCATCACAGATGTTAATGATAAAACCGCTAAAGCAACATTCAAGTTTAATTTCATGGGTTCAACCAACTGCTGTACTGGTTTGCTGATTGGTCTGAAAGAATACCAATCAGCAAACTTTTTTTTCCGAGCGCTTAGAATGCCCTTGAACAATCAGAATGGTATTTAGTATTTATCAAATCTGTGTAATAACAGAATATAATTAATCCAATATGAAAGGAACATATACTGAAATACGTTATTTGCCATCCTGGCTTGGCGGGCCTCTTTCCCGCCTACGTGAGTGGGATGGGTTCCCGCACATCCCACTCACGCAAGATTTGGGGAGTAATCAGAGGAGTCGCAGTCGCTCTAGTGCAGTGTTTCTCAACCGGGGTTAAGCTTAGCCCTAGCGGTACGTGAGCAGGTGGCAGAGGGTACGCGGAAAGATTGATGAGAATTCCAAATCATTTCCATTGCACAAATGGTAGACTGCGTGCGCGCCGCAAAAAGGTTATACCCCCTCCCAGCAGGTGTCAACTGTTACACTACTGCACACACACACAAACACAAGAATGCCACTTGCGTTCACAGCAGAGTGAAATGTTCACATAATGTTTTGGGGAGAATGGCAAAAACATAGGATTTTACCTATGTGATAGAATGGCATAGCTTACTATGTTGACGATCATATAAGACAAATAACCAAAGTTTAAAACAAAAAAACGTTTGGGTTCACTGGCTCTTTAACATGTATGACAAAGTGAATGGATTCATAAAGAAAGTCGAACTATGGGAGAGGAAATGCGAGGATGCTGTGAGCTGTTTCCCACTGCTTGATGCCCATCTTGCCAGCACTGATGTTGGCAGAAGTCCTATGGTGAAAATGGTGAAAGCACATCTGTCCAAACTTGACAAGGATTTCAACCACTACTTCCTGTTATATTGAAGCAAAGTCAGAAAAACTGGATTGGGTGAGGAACCCATTCAGTGTGAATGAAGGCAGCAGCCTTCCTGCAAAACTGCAGCAAATTCTGATGGATCTGACTATGGGCACATGCTGAAAAGTAATTTACAGAGTTTTGGTGTGATGTTGAAATGGAATATCCTGAGCTGGGAAAACGTTAATTGCTGAAATTTTGCATTTCGAGTCTACTTATATGTGTGATGTGACCTTCTCAACTTTGACTCACATCAATACCAAGCAGAGGAACAGGCCGAATGTGGAGAACAGCCTGGTTACAGCTGTAGCAACCCAGCACTATCAAAGCTCATGTAAGACAAACAAGCTCAAGTGTCTCAAGTTACTAAGTAAAGTAATTTAAACTGCAACTGGGCGAGTCTGAATGTTATATTATCAAAATAAGTGTAAATAAGTGTAATCAGTCATTTAGATAGTAAAAGTTGAATATCAGTACAATAGAACAAATTTAGGAGACTCATCAATATGCATGAGTGGCATGGCAAAACAGCTCAAGGGGTACAGAAGACCAAAAGGTTGAGAACTACTGCTCTAGTGGGCAAAAGCCTGAAAGGCTCTGAAAGTGGGCAAGAGCCGGGAGGCAGCCATGCACTTCCACGTGCCTAGGCTGCCGGAAATGAAGAAAATAAGAAATCCAACATAAACACATATTCCTTGGCAAACCACAGCACATAGCACAAGATGTTTGACGCACTCCTAATATGGGCGTGATATATCACGCATTTATTTGAAAATGCATTTATTTGTCACTAAAAACCAGCTCTTCAGGAAAGATACCAGTAATAGTCCATGGGTCAAAACAAGGTCAAAAGTATGTCCCTTACTCTGCATGAGATCTGACAAGATGTTGTGTGAAGTGTTGAAGACTCAGTGATATTAAGAAATTCAGAAACACAATTGCAAGAATCATCATCAACATGAATATTGAAATCACCAGCAAGGATGACTCTATTAAGACTCTTATTAACAGATGACAACAAAAAAAAACTAAAATCAGAGAGAACAGTCCTATGGAGGGCAAGGAGAGCGATCCACTAAAATATGATACAATTGAAAAGAAAGAATCAAATGATTCAGAGCTCACAGAGTAGGAAGAATGTTTGTAAATGTTTGTAGCAAGTCCTCCACCGCAGCCTGGCCTGGTGGACTGATATCAGTACAGCCCGACGAGAGAAGTTCATGGACAGGAATCAATATTCCTTCCAATGTTTTAGTGAGATTTCCAAATCCAAAGTTTCCAAAACATTGGTAAGTCAGTTATCAATAGCGTTTTAAATATTAGGATATAAGTAATAGTTTCTCTAATATGGTGGACTGTTTGAAAAGGAAGTTCCCCATATAAGGCTTTGTTTCGCAATCGCTAAAATACCCTGCAGACTTGGACTTCTTCCAAGAAGAGAATAACTGTCCTCAGACCTTGTGGGAACCATACACTTACAGACAACTATCAACTTGTCTTTGCCACCATCCCTTTCCCGATCACTTCAAAATTAATGAATGGATGAGCAGTTGTGATAACTGCTGACTTAAGGGGAATTTACTTTCACTTTTGATGAAAGGATTCTGCAGTAAGACAATTTTGAAGGTTCTCAAATTGATATTTTCCACTTGTCTCTCGAGCCGTTTATCTTTCCATCTTTGCACCTGCTTATTTTGAGAGATCAAAGCGTTCATAAAAATGTTGCTTTTTATTTGGAATAAAAGCATTCCAATCATAAAGGCCTAATTTAAAGAATTTGAATGAAGGTACGTGTATAGTGTGTAGGTATTTTTCTGATTATTACTTTTCTCATATTCTCAACCAGGCAAAATGCATTGCAATAGTTGCAATAAGCTCTGTACTTGTCTGCATGGGTTGCACACTTGATGGCTTGTTACACGTTGCACGGCTAATGGTTTAAATGGACTTCCTGGGTCTCCAACACACCTGAGGCCTCACACTTTCCAGATGATATGTGGTTGTGTGTGTTGAGGGTCACATTTCCTTTGGTTAAAAGAGTGAAAGAGTGGTTACAACTTTTGACCGCCCCCACTCCCCATATAAATAAAGTAATAAATGGACGAGACAAAGACCTTAAATGGCAAGGGGAAGGAGAAGGGAAGTGGTCCTTGGGAATTTGTGCCTTCCTCAGTATATTTTCCAATCAATTTTAAGATCATTGCTTATACTTAAGTCCTGAGTCAATCTGAAACTGCAAACTGCAAAAACAACTCTGCAAAACCTGTTGGTAATTATACCAAAACAACTAGTAAGGGGGAGTTGTAACATAAGGGCTCCGTGTTTAAATAACTCCAGAACATTAATCCTGTGGATTGCATAAAGCCAAGACCCTTCTGAAATGTTGCTCAACATTTAACGAAAACATAAAGACGTTTGAGCAAGAGGAGGCGTAACGAACGATAATGAAAGTTGTACAAATAAGGCCAGGACTTTTATTGGCAGGACTTCTCTCCACAGATAGTAGATTGTTTATTTTGTTACAACAACACACAGATATAGGGGTTCAGAATGGCAAAAGCACAAATCCAACTGATTTACATGAAAAGAGTTTAGTTAGAAACTGCCACAGACACATAACTGGTGGTGAAACAAGAACCGTTTAGTCAAGAAAAAGTTATCTGTGTGATTCTTTTTTAAATAATTTGCCAAGATTGGTGGTCCATTATGATAAAAAGAGCCAGCTCAATCTTACTGTTTTAATACTGTTTTTAATATTTATTCATATATATTCATATATTCATAGTCATTACTATTCAAGAATATGATCACATGGATAATACATTTTATTTGCTTGAATGTGTCAAAAAATCGGTAGCTTGTGTCACCATTGTCAGTCAACAATGAAATCCTGCTGCCTGTCCGTGAATCCGCAGAAAAGACCGCTTATTTGCGGAGTTCTCTCTCCTGATTAGGTAAAGTAGTAATGGGACTGCAGAAACATACATTTCTGTTTACTACAGAGAGGAGCGGCTGGGAGACCCATGTTACGTACCAAACACTCTGTATCAGTGATGGCTGTCGGAATATAGCGCTATTTAAAACTTAATTTAACAATATATATCGCTTGAATACTGCTTCAATACTGGCACTGTTCTTATTTTATGTTAAAGGGTCCTTTCTAACACAGTGGGATCTTATGCCCCCTGGTGGCTGGATCACAGGGTTAGTCTTAGTAATAGGATTATAGAGGGTTGTGTTAGCACAAGGTTTAGGGTCAGTAACAGGGTTAGGTATAGTGGGGTTAGGGTGTTAGTGTAAGGGTTACACACACACACACACACACACACACACACACACACACACACACACACACACACACACACAGAGTTAGTAATTGGGTTTAAGGGTTAGTGTTAGTAATAGGGTTGGGTTAGTAAATGGTTTGAGGGTTAATGTTAGGAATAAGGTTGGGTTAGTAATAGGGTTAGCATAAGACAACAGAATTGCAAGTTAGACATTTTTATTATAAAAATATATTTACAACAAAAAACATGAGCTAATACCAATACCATAACTTACACATTTGAAAATGTTTATGATTTATGATTCCACTAAAGTAAAATAAAAAACAACCCACAGGCATTGCAATTTTAGTACACAATATTTAAGGGGGGTGAAATATACAATATGCTTATTTGTGCAAATGATAAGCTTAAATATTAGCTAATTTTATGACACTTTATAAATTGCAAACAGGTTGTACATTAATAAATATGAGGACCTATTTCAATAAAGGCATTGCCGGAATTTTGTGTTGAAGACAGAGTGCTTTATTGACTGTTGCTGCTCCTGATTCTACAATGTTCTCGCTAACTTAAGTTTACCATCTGATGTTGCATTAAAAAAGTGCAACAGCAACAACAAATGAAACAACATATTGTGGCTAGTTCTTTACCTGCAGTGTATTTCCATATTTATTTTTTAAATATACAACATACATCAATTCATTGGATGAAGAATTAAAACTCCAAAAATATATTTCCGATGAGAGTCAACCTCCATCTCATCATATTCTTGCAAATACGTAAAAACTCAACTTTTTTTTTTTTTTTACTGGAAACGGACAGTAGACTGAGGTAGAAATCCATTCACGCTTACATCCCGTCATCATTTTCAAATGCACCACAATGACCACCAATACGAATGAGTGGATGCAAGCTCATGTGCAAAGACTGTGAATTCACATGCATTAGGTGCAGCGGCACTGCCAAAGGCAAGTCCGTCCTTTGGCCACAGGGAAGCTCACAGTATGACACATACAGGAGACGGACGATAGTGTTGGTCTACAGCTCCTGCGGTCCAGCGCTTCGAAGCTCCGCACTCCCCGGGGCAAAGCGTCGTAACGTAACCCAAGGCCTCCAGCGACCTGCGCTTCTGGACCTGGTGCAGCAGGATCCTGTAGGTCCCTGTCAGTGGGCTCCGGGCATCCGTGCACGGATTGTTCCGGAGGTGGACGGCCAAGATGCCCAAATCCGACAGGAGGCCTTTCACCTCCTGCTCCTCCGCGCCAAGGTCCTGTGAGACCTGGGCAAAGTGGGCGGGTGCCAGGGGAAGGGGGGCGTACTCCCTCGGGTTCTCGATGCCACCCAGCCAGCGGCTGGCGATCACCTGGGAGAGGGAGGTGCGGTCTACGGCGACGGGCCGCAGCAGGCCCTTGATGATCTGCTGACACTGTTCGGGGACGTAGGGGGGGATAGTGTAAGAGCCCTGGAGGATGCAGCGCTTCAGCCTGCCCATGCTGGCCCCCAGGAACGGCATGGTGGCCGTCACCATGAAGAAGAGCAGGATACCCAAGGCCCAGGTGTCCGAGTGGCGGCCCACGTAGCCGTGGTTCTTAAAGAGCTCGGGGGCAGCATAAGGGGGTGAGCCGCAGAAGGTGGTGAGGACCTGGTTGGGCTCGCTCTGGATGCTGAAGCCAAAGTCGCCCACTTTGATGCAGTAGCTGGTGGTGTAGAAGATGTTATCCGCTTTGAGGTCTCGGTGGACGATCTTATTGTCGTGCTAAAAAAAAGAACATAATTGGAAAGTTAACCCCAAAGAAATGTGCCCGGTACTCAATATTTAACTAACTTTAACTACAGAACATTGTCATACAAAGTGCACATGATGGCTACAAAACATAATCTTTAAGGTAGTTCATGTTTTCATCTACTTGATGAAATACATAACATATGTCCTGTGAGTTTGAAATGAGACACACCCTCACCATGTACTTGACCGCAGATATGACCTGAGAGAAAATCTTCTTGGACTCCACGTCGGCGAGCTTGCCCCTGGTAGTGAGCCTGGTGAACAGGTCTCCCCCGTTGCCATACTCCATCACCAGGTACAGCTTCCGGCTGGACTCCATCACCTCGTACAGTCGCACGATGTTGGGGTGGCACAGGGACTCCATGCAGCTGATCTCGGAGGAAAACATGGACTGGCTCTTCTTGGCCAGCCGCATCTTGTCCAAGACTTTGATGGCTACCCTCTCTTAGAAGAGAAGAAGAGTGGGAGAGAGTCAGTGGGATTGAGAGTAGACTACTAAACAAGTGGATGGATGGATATATGGATGGATGCACTGGCTTGATTGATGGACGGAAGGATGGGATGGACGGACGGAGGAATGGATGGATGGATGGACTGGATAAGCATTAAAGGGGAAGCAATAGCAGGTACGATAGTGTGGCAATATGGTGCTCCACTCACAGCTGAAAGGTTCTGGGTTCAATCCCCAATGTCTGAAATCTACCTGTAGCCATCCTTGGGTAGGATGCCTAATAATCAAATGTATTCACTTTAAGCAATTTAGGAAAAAAGTCCCAAAAGTGGCTGAATCGTAAATAATAGTAGCAGTTGATCGAGCCTAACAAAATATGGGAACAAATCTTGATGCTACCTAACAAGAGGAGGAAGTCCATTCCACTCAGGAGTTATACCGGTTTCCATGCCAACACAAACATGAGGAATTAGTATATAGTATGTGACAGACACAACAGACTAATTCACTCACACTTTGTATTTCATTATCTTGATTATATTGATGTAAGGTATGCTACAAAACATGGTAGGAATTATGTTCAAGGGTGGTTCTGCTGGATCTGGAGTCAACTAAGACCCTATTATACATCCATGAGTAAGGCTAGCTAAACAAATACCATCTAGCTAAACAAAACATGAAACCATATGCATAAGGTGTCTATCTGTCTATCTATCTATCCATCTATCTATCTATCAAAAGTGACTGACAGACTGAACAGTTGAATGAATTAAACAAAGAATTTCTGATAAAAAAAAACACAATCTGTACAAACATTCCTTTTCCCTCACCTTGGGTCAGGGCATGGATGCCCAGTCTGACGTGGGAGAAGTTTCCCTGTCCTATCTCTCCTCGCAGCTCGTAGAAACCCACCCTGCGTTCCAGCAATAGTTCATTGCCCACCCGCTCGTTGTGGGTCATGTCATAGACCATCCTCTCGAAGGGTGACTGCATCCTTCTCTCTTCCTCGGTCAGCCCTGGGTAGGCTTCTGCTGGTAAGGCTTTGGTTGCCATCACCTCTGGCAGGGCACCATTATCTTCGGATTATTTGCTTGGTCTGCCTGGAGGCCATCTTGCTTTAATTGCAAAAAATAAATACAAACTGAAATAAAATCAATTACAAAATATACTTTATAAACATACTGTAAAAATCGCTTACATTTCATTTCATTATTTAATAGTTAAACAGTATATGATAAACTATGCCAGAACAACATGTGTAGAGCACAGGGTATCTGGGTTTATCAATGGGACGCAATGCGATTGGCCTCTGGTAATCCCAGCATGTACTTCATCTGTCCTCCTGTCTAAAAAGGTATGCCTGCTTTGAACGTAACCGTAAGCCGTGTGTTTTAGATCTATAGTTGTTTTATGTGTGAATATGTGAACTGTAGACGTTGATAAGGTACTGAACATTGGAAACATGCGAAAAAGGGAATTAGTATGCCTACGTATATTTGCATCTTACATGGTTAATTTAAACACTCATAATAATACAAATGCATAGTATGCATAATTCTTAGGAAATACATTCTACTCAGAAAAGAGAATCCATTGTTGGATGTGGTCTCAAGAGAATGCCATGTTACAAGATCAATGCATCCATTTTGTCATTTGGACTCAACACTTGTTTGCCTCTCAACTAGACACCATGCAAAATAGCACCATGTTGACTAGTGAAGGTCGAACACAATCTACACAATCGAACTGCAATGAGAGTAAACTTTGAGAATATGTGGACACTGATACCCTGTCAACCACTGACATAAATAAGCTGTCAACGTCCACTGCTGGTTAGGATTAAAGTTACGCTTTTAGTCACAGCTTTTGGTTAATTCTGCACCCAGGACGCTATTTATAACATACTAAGAGGCCTAAAATGTATATAACTGGTATAGCAGTTGATTATAACAGCTTTTATCTTTTCCTTAGAAATGCAACATAATAGAGAGCTTTGAGATAGGCCTACATGAAATGTACAATGGGGTTAACCTGAATGCACTCAAGCTAAAAAACAAACAAACAAAAGGAAACAACAAATTATACATGTAGAGACTTAATAAATGTAACAATTAAAATGCATGTGATTCATTAGATAGTTTAAGCAGATAGGCTCAGACTTAATAGTAAATATTTTGCACTATGAAAAGCCATTGATATATGCCTAGCCTATTCATTATCAATAAAACTAATCTAATGTGTGATGATGAGAATCTAGACAGCAAATTAAGTGAAATAAATAAATATACAGAAATACAGAACTACACAGCAAACATAAAAACGTCTGCTTGTACAAAGTTTTTTTTGCAAATAAATATACAGATAATGATAACGATACAGAAAAATACAGATAATGTTAAATAATGGATATTAGAATAACTTACCAGGACACTGAAACGATTTGTCTTTCACGCAGGCTCGTGTTGACTAGGGCAGAGGGATTGAATGAAGACTACGCTCTCCTCAAAGCACCCCTGACAATCCTATTACCGCAATGTATTAATATCCATGAGGTCGACCGAATTCCGACAGAGTCAGAGAAAAAGCTAATGAAAAGAATGACTAAAAGCAATCTTAGTCTAATCTTCAGATCAGCAAGATATAATAGAGGTGGAAAGACAGTTGGATAAATGTCAAAATATCCATAAGTAGGCTATTACATATTATGCTATAGGCTTTATTTGAGACAAGTATCTTCTTGATATATTACAAATATTAATACAAATAATGTCATAAAATTAGATTAGCTAAGTGAAATAAACGACCTTAATTAACATTGGATCCAAATTGTGGTATTTCCTCAACATTTAGCAACGTATATGTCTTGAACCCAACTCGGTGGCAGAAGTAGAATTATGTGATTGGCATTGAACTATAGCCAATTGTGAAGTTTTGCTTGGTAATTCCACCAATTGCCAGCGAGGGATAGTTGGCGGGAGTCGAGGAGGCGGGTATTTTACGCCCTCGGTTAACGAATCAAAAGCACACATCTTGGTGACCATAATAGCACATGCTAGCACGTCGTGTTGTGATATGTAAGAAGTCTAATATTTTGTGAACAGTTGTTTGTTGAAGATCCAGATGATGGCCACAACGGTGGCAACACCTGTCACGCCAACAGAATCCGACCCAGGCCGGAGCGTTAGTGAAGAAGAAAGCCGAGGGAATGAGGCAGATGAGGAAAGCCAACAAACTGGGCCCGTGGCAAGTGTTACGCACAGTCGTGTCTCTAAACTCCCCTTGGCTCGCATCAAGGCACTGATGAAAGCAGACCCCGATGTGTCACTTGCAAGTCAAGAGTCTGTATTCATAATTGCGAAGGCCACGGTAGGTTACGAATACAATTCCATGTGAACAGTAAGAATGCGGCATGTTTATGGCTTTGGCTTTACATTTAGATTTAGCTTCGATTAACTGCTTATTGGCAGTAACATTATGCATATTCGGGCCAGTTACATCACCGACCGCAGTGCTGTTATTTGCCACAGCGCATGTCTGCACGACTTTCAGATCAAAAGTGTAAAAGTGATAGCCACTTAGCCAGCTGACTGTGCGCTTCTGGTCTTGACCCACAGGAATTGTTTGTTGAGATGATTGCCAAGGATTCCCTCGTGTATGCCCAACAAGGAAAGAGGAAAACTTTGCAGAGGAAAGACTTGGGTAAGTGTTCTAAGAAGATGATCGCCCTGTATAAAAGAAAAGGGCATACCCATTCCCCATCCCTCAAAGTTTTGACGGGAAAGCCTTCTATATTGACCTGGGTTGCGGTCGGAAAAATTATGTCCTTCCCTAACATCTTTCCCTTGACCTCGATGGAAAACGTCATGAGGTCAAGGAAAGATGTTAAGGAGAATTCATCATTCAAGGACTTAGGAAAAGAAAATCCGACTGCAGTTACACTAGGCTACGTCAATATGCGACGGCGGATGTAATGGACGTAACGGTTGTCTGCCGTGATGAAACTACAATGCTCCAAAGATGGGCAACTAAAAGCGCATTTTCCCCGTGCGTTCTAACCGTGCTGTTTCACGCAGGCTATATAAACGTGGACAACACGGTGAAGAATGTACTTTATTACTACGGTTGGAATTGAAATACAAAAAGGAATGTAGGCCACCAGTCACAAAAGGGAAATTAAATAGTTGTCACATTGATAATGTTGCTCACACTCCTCTCACTCATATTTATGGACATGGATCCCAATAAGTATGATGTATGAAAATAATTGTCGGAAAATATGTTGATCGTTTGTTTTCGTGAATTGACGAATGGTGCGTCGTTGTAAGGTTCCTGCCGAAAGGAATTGTGGGACGGCATTATCTCATTTCCTTTCGTAAAGGATGGTCCATTGTAACCTATACTGAAGGAGATAAGAAAGGAAGCATTAGTTACCTTTCCTTAGCATGAAGTTAATTGTAACAGCTCTTGTCATGCCTGCCACTTAAATACTTCCGGGTTTCAGTCAGTCAGGAACCTTCCTACGCAAAAAGGACAATCTGACCGCAGCCCTGGCCTGTTTTAATTTTTCTCCTTTGTTTCTATCCTACAGACAATGCGATAGAGGCCATAGACGAATTTGCTTTTCTTGAAGGTAAGTTTACTATGCCTTTTTTTTTTAAATATATTTTTTAAGTATTTGTTGTGTAGTCATAATTTAGTTGGCTCATTTAGGGGGAAACGACATCTATGTTTATGTTTTAGGCAGGGAGGGACGGCGTGGTATGAGTCAAATATTTATAAAAGTAAACAAGTTCAGTCTTTCATCATAATTTACATAATTTCAAATCACAATTTACATTACGCTGTGATGTTTTTGGTCAGTGTACAAGTATATTTGCAATTTTGTGTGAGGGAAATATGTATGTTTTTGCTTTTCATTGTTTAGATCTTTAACATGAAAAGCACTGTCTCCACCCTTTTTGCTTTTCACTTGTCAATCAAAATAATGAAATGAGGTAGATTTTACGGGTGGGTTAGGGTTAGTAATACGGTTGTCAGTAAAGTTATAAGGGTTAGTTTAGTGTTAGGGTAAGGGTTTTAGCAAACCTCTTCACCTAGTTTTAGGGTTTGCTTTTTGGGTGATTGAGTAAATTATGGTTATTAATGTATAGAATTATTCTTGTAACCTTTTTGTGTCTTGTCTTTCTTGAAGGTACATTGGACTGATGGTTTCGTCTAAACGGCATATATACCAGAGACATTTTCCATTTGAAACCTGCTGGTAATTTTTTCTAAACCTCATTTGTAAATGCCATTGTGCCATCAGTGTTTCCTTACTAAACAAAACTTTGTTGTGCTTAGTGATGTATTATACATTGTCATCTGCTTTTATGGTGTTGTAAATAGGTATATTGTAAAATAGTCCCTATTATTTGTATTGTGAAGTAACTATTTTAATAAATTTGTCATGTTTTCTATTGCCTTTTTTCTTTGAAGTTGCAAATCCACAAATGATCTTACTGGGTCATGTAGGAATTTGATGCATTCCTTGATAAATAAGGGATCAAATTAGTTATTTTTTCATTAGCTTTGTCCATACAAATCTAGTTGTGAAACTTTTATTGATCTCCTAAAACCTGAAGGCTGATATTAACTAAACATCTTTTAGTAAAAATGATATTATCTCTTATTTAGTCTTAACAGAATAGTGGCATAACATGATTCACATTTTTTCCGCCTTGTTCATAATCACGGGTGTGCCGTTGAGATTGAACAATTTTCTTAAACTGCTTCAGTGTTTTTGGCATCAGTGCCACCATGTGGCCATGGTGAGGTAATATGATTAGTCTGGGAATGTTATGGTTCAGGTTATAACAATAGTCGACTATTTGAAGCTTTATGTTACCAAAATCACACCACATAAGAGGGCTAGAGCTAGACCCAATACTCCATTATTATACTGTGATGTATTTAGTTGTCTGGAAGAACTATTACCCGTCATAGCTGGATATGCTTAGTTTTTCCTTTTACAAATAAAGACAAAACTTAATCTGAAATTTAAAATACCTAGTTGGCTATTGAATATATGATCAAGCTCTACCAAATGCAACAACCAAATGAGCTGTGTGTATAATGGGTATTGGCTGAAGTGCCATGCCGGTTTGCCTGTGCCTAAGCAAAGATTTTGTGATTAGTTAAGCTGTCGAAAAGTAGACTGATGGAGGATATGATGGGTTAAATACTTTTTGTTTCATCTTCTGCGAGCCAGGTGTAATTGGCTGAATGCCACGGTGCATTTTTTTATGACATTGAAGAAACCACATCAACTGTTTGCGTTTACGCAAATGTCTCAGAATTTCCCCTTGATGGAGACTTGTGTATTGTTGTTTCTGGCATACGTGCTTTAAACACATGTCCATCAGAGGTGTTTTGTTTCTCACTCAAAGCACAGTCAAGACCCCAGAGTTTCTTTAGTTTTTTTGCAATTCGGATTTTCAAAATAAATGTTTTTCTATCTTTAAGCTGGGTCTTTGTGGTTCTCTAATGAAACGAGAGCTGGGAGAAGCACAGATGTTTGGTTCCAAGAGTACACCAGTCAACTCCCAGCAGAAGAATGCTTGACTGGCACAGAGGAACATGGAATACCTCTCCACTCTAATAAAATATAATCACATGTTGCTGAGATGGACATCGCTTCATTCCCACAGTCAATATAGACATTCCACTTGGGAAATCCCATGTGAAGTTGGAGAGAGATTCTCTCCCTCCTATTGTCCAGACCGGTAACCATAAATCAGGACCTTCCTAGATTGATGGCTCTCGTTTATGCTGCTAAAAGCATAGCATGCTTAAATAATAGTGTGTGGCTCTATTCCTATGCCTTGAATTTGTCCAAATGGTGTGTTACAGAACCATTGAGAATACGTTTCAAACAAGAGACATGCATTCAGGCTCAACTTGTTTTTTTAAAGAGTTGGCACATGACAACAATTATTTGGTCAAAGTAATTTGCCATTGTTCCTTTTTTCGTCCTTGTTTTTCCAACGCGTTTCTCAGAACAGAACATCTTCAAAATGAGAATGGACAGAAATCTATAAAACAAAGTCCACACTGCGTGCTCTGCGTCTTGTCTACTTAATTACTTTTCTCATCTCTTACCCACCATGGGGCCTCACCTGGACATCCAGTTGACCCCCTTCCTGAGCAGGCAGACCAGCAGACAGAGCCCTGCACTCCAACATCTCCTGGAGGCCCTGGCATCATGGAGAAGACCACCTTTCATCCTATGAATGAATGATACTCACAAACTTCCATAAACATGCACACACACACACTCTCTCTTTTTCTTTGCCCCTGCTGCTTATTTTCTGAACAGCCAGTGAAATACTTGCAATGGAAGACTATACTCTAACAAGATGTTTCTTAATCGCTGAAGAGATATGCAGGAAATGTATTTGGCTCAGGAGGAGACCTGCAGTCATGTGAAAGGTATGTATGCAGCTGAGGGATTCCAACCTGATTTCTTAAGGGTCAAATTCCAACACTGAATACCCCTCAACCCTGACACGCACGCACGCACAAACACACACACACGCACTCACTTACTTTCATCGCAACCTCACCCCCTTAGTACACTGGCTGCATATTTTCACTTCCAGTGGTCAGGCATGTAAGCCTATGCCCGCACATACAGCCGAGTCACATAGCGGATTACAGTGAAGCATTGTCTTACAAATATTTAAGGTTTTCCACCAAATATCCAACCATTACCCAAGCATGATATTCCACAAAGGTAAAATGTGTGCTCTGTTAGTGTCTGTGCACCTGCCTCGCTTGGGGTAGTTTCAATAGCAGTTGGCTTACACTATATGTTTCACAATTGGTACAGATTTTAGATAAAATACGACCAGATTTAAAAGGAATGCACAATGCAGTTTAAGGTTAGTAAGGCTTATTTCAATATACAGAGATGTTTGACAAATAGCTTCCAATAAGTAGGTAGAGTATATCCAATAATGAACAGGATTTCTGACAATGTCACCCTTTGCAGGTTAGTGCAAGACAGTTAACGTTTGTGATGAACCAATGGCTTTATGCCTTGTTATTTTATGCATCTTTTTATATGAAAAGTATGATCTTTTAATTAATAACTGTTATTATTTATTAAATTGAATGATTCAGTTTAAAAGACAGACGTCATAAATAACACACATCACAAGTGCATTTAACATTACAATGCATAACTTATTCTGTCCTACACTGTGTGTTGGGTAGTCCAATCCAGTTTTTTTCAGAAGAGTTTAGCATACTTTTTGGAAACTCTCCAGCAAAGATCTAAAAAGAGAACATTAATACTTCGGATGTGATTTGTGTCAAACCTGCCTAACGTTAGAAATCAATCTTTCCTGGCATAGAAAGTCCTACTTTAGGGCTATTGGACTGATATTTGGGAGCGCATTGACTCAGGAATGCAATCTGTGGTTAAAGATGAAAGAGAGACAAGGGGTAGAATGAAAACAATCGTACAAATCTCTTTCTATGCCACAATCCTTTTTTGGAGACACCTACTATAATCCACACCCCTCGCTCTAGGCTGCCCTGGGAATGAACATTGTTTAAGCCTTGAGGAAAAGTATGCAAAGGGGAATGACATATTATATATTAGGATTACATTTTTATGACATTATAATATTATTTTATTATCATCATATCATCATAGGTGCTCGCTTCATAGATGAGTTGCCCAGACAAGAATATGGGACCAAATGAGAGCTAAAAGGAGACAGAGGAGAGAGCAGAGAGAAAGTGGCAAAGAAAGAAGGGGGTGAAAAGGTAAAGGAGGTATAGAAGCTATAATGACATCAAAGTGGGGAGGGAGTAGGCGAGAGAGAGCGAGAGACACTGAGATTGAGGTAGAGTGGCAGTGAGTGAGAGAGTCAGTGAGAGAGTGAGTTGGTGAGGGAGGGAGGGAGGGAGGGAGGAATGAAAAGAGGGAGGGAGTGCTATAAGAGAGGCAGCCATAGAGGAAGAGATGACAGTAGATTATCCTCATTCCCTGTCTTCTCCTCTTCTCCCCTTCTTCTCTGCCAGCCTCTATCATGTTTGTGCTGCAGGCGTTGACTGTTATCTCTCTGACTGTTGTTCTGCTGTCGTCCGTCGAAGGTAGGACACAGCCGCACGCATTGCGTGTGTGTGTTTGTATGTTTTCTGTGTGTGTGTGTGTGCTGTTTTCTGTGTGTGCGTGTGTGCATGCATGTGTGTGTGTGTGTGTGCGTGCACATGGATGCACGCTGCAGGTGGGCCGTGTAGCGGCAGAGTGATGGCGAAGTGAAAAGAGGAAGGTGAGAGAGAGAGGGAGAGAGGGTGAGCGAGAGGAGGGGGGTATAGCAACAGCCTCATAGCCAGGAAGAGATGGATGTAAACAGTGAGCAAGAATTAGAGATGAACAGAAATCAAGCGCTGTACGACGGTCATGTACTGTGAGGTGTACGAGCTTCTGTAGCGTTCTGTACTGTGGTGTAGGAAACGTGTTGCCAAACGTCCGAACCGTGGTTGGTCCTTTTAAAAAAAAGGGTCATTTGACAGCGTTCCTGTCGTAAGCCTTCCCAGTCCTGCAGCTTTGTTTTGTTTACAACACTGTGTTGGAAGAAAAGCTATGAGTGATGTCTCTCTCTCTCTCTCTCTTGCTCTCTCTCTCCTCTTTCTCCCGCTGGCGTGGCAGCATGTTTTGCAAAATGATGGGATGTGGTTCTAATTCCTCTGACATTCTTTTGTGTTCCTGTGTGTGTGTGGTTTGTGTGTGAGAGAGAGAGAGAGAGAGAGAGAGAGAGAGAGAGAGAGAGAGAGAAAGTGTGTGTGTGTGTGTGTGTGTGTGTGTG
>JAOPJO010000017.1:15830228-15841017 GCA_027123675.1 Molva macrophthalma | reverse complement strand
GTGTGTGTGTGTGTGTGTGTGTGTGTGTGTGTGTGTGTGTGTGTGTGTGTGTGTGTGTGTGTGTGTGTGTGCGTCTTCCCTAGTTTTCACTGTGACCAAATAAAATGCAGAATTAGTCACTTTTTCCAAGACATTTTTCTTTAATGATCCTGTGGTTTTTGTGTGCAGTGGATTACAATTAAATTTTGTTATCCATTCATTGAGGCAGAGTTCACTCAATTTATTAATAGGCTTTAGACAACAGTCCACAATTACATTCAGACACACGCCAACATGCTTTACTAGTGACTGAGAAAGCTAGTCCACAAGGTGTGTTTAACAATGTTACAATTCAGATTGTAATAGAAATATGTGTTCATGTCGTTCTCACCATATACATGTCCTATATCTCAGTGTTGGCTTTGGATGTACGCTTAGATTCTCTAAGTTTAGTGTATTCCAACAGCAGGAGACAAGGGTTACCCAGGAGTAAATCATCAATAGCAAGGGTATGACCAGGGCTTAAAACCCTGAAGAAAATGTGGTGCCAAACTCTGAGGATGAAGTGCTCTAATCATTACTAAACTTCAGTAGCCAAAACAAAATCCATTGTTTAATATAAGCCATTTGGTTCCCCTGATTGTGTCTATTGGTTCAAAACAGTAACGTCATAACACTAACAAATAATAATAACAGTGTAAATTAGTTGCAAATATTGATATTTTTCTATAATAAAATACAGCATCTTACCATAGTTAACAACCATAACAGTAAAATGTCCCACATTTGTGTCTGTGCATGGATCATCCCTCCGACCATACTGAGCTGTCACCCTGTCTCCCCAGGCCAAGTACATCTCCACCTGCATCGATGAGATCAAGCAGGAACTCAAGCAGGACAACATCGCCGTCAAGGCCAACGCCGTGTGCAAGCTCACCTACGTAAGGCCTCTCCACACCCCTCCTATACGTCCGTCACAGCCACCCATATAGTCGAGAGACACTGACGCCCATGCAGGCCTGTGATTTAATAAAAGGTCACCTGGGGCGCCATGGATCTGGTCCTCACAAGACTAGCAGTCTGTTGAAACCTTTCAACACAAAGACACTCGTGCAGGCTGGCTAATGTTTATAACTGAAATTTGTTAAACCAATTTAAAATAATACTTCTGACGGCGTATGTAGGTAGGGACCACTTTCAAAATGTGTTGTTTCACATTCTTCATTTTCATCAGTCTTTCTTCTCTGATCCAAGCAAATCTAATCTTGAAAGAAATCACTTGTTCTATTTATAGCCACGTCCTACTCTTCAACCACATAACCTGCTGTGATTGGCATCTGTGCTCAGTTTAAAAAAGCATTTAGTTCCACTACATTCTCCACAGGGAAGATCCATGGTCTCTTGCTCAACCTCTCCCTCTTTCTCCTCTGTGTGATTACAGCTTCAGATGCTGGGCTATGATGTCAGCTGGGCTGCCTTTAACATTGTGGAGGTCATGAGCTCTTCAAAGTTCACTTACAAGGTGAGACTAGGCTAATGCCAGTACTTGAGAAGACATGTTATTATTGGATTGGTAATTAAAAGTCTGAGTGAAATCTTGTATGTAAGAGGATGTGTTAAGGATGAGTCTTGAGTGTTACTAGGCCAAAGCAATTTTAAAACGGTGTCGTCTTTACTTTAATGAACCCTGAATATATATCGTGGCACCTGCTTCCTAAGCCAAGCTCTGTATTTAAACAAACTATTAGCTTGTTAGATTGCTACCTCTCACTGGGCTGATCGTGTAATAACCCAGTGCTTGTACATGCTAATTAGAGGATGAATGTGCTATTTTGTGATCCCCATTCTCCCTGCAGCGGATTGGCTACCTGGCTGCCTCACAGTGCTTTCACGAGAGCACTGATGTCATCATGCTGACAACCAATCAGATCCGGAAGGTTAGTCATGGACTGTTTAGTTATTTAGTTGGGTTGAAATCTGTTTGTATGTACATTGCGTTTTTTGTGATGGCATATCTGAATGTTACCCAACCTTAAACGTGATGTTATTCTCCAAATCGTATCTTCCAGGACCTCAGCAGTCCTAACCAGTATGACACAGGCGTTGCCCTCACCGGCCTTTCCTGTTTTGTGACCCCTGACCTGGCTCGGGACCTGGCCAATGACATCATGACTCTGGTGAGTGAGAAGATGCCTGTGGTCAAGCACACAGCAGGGGATGTTTAAGTAAAGGTTAGGAAACAAATCCCTAGCTCTTTCAATGTAGCGGTGGTACCTTTCCCCCTGTATCCTAGATGTCACACACCAAGCCCTACATCAGGAAGAAAGCGGTGCTGATCATGTACAAGGTGTTCCTCAAGTACCCAGAGTCCCTGCGCCCCGCATTCCCAAGGCTTAAGGAGAAACTGGAGGACCCCGACCCAGGTAATGGAGAACAGAGAGTGGTTGTAACGGAGAAAGACTGCACGACTTGGAATGATCACAGTGTTGTGCTGATGGAGAAAGAGTTAAAAAAAAAAAACAACAACTGGGAAATCTTGGAGCTTGGTACAATGGAGACAGACGTGGTGCTGGAAAAATCAGAAGCTGTTGCTCTAGATATTAAAAAAAGGGGGACCAAACCGCTTCACGCATCGTGTCCCTGGCTCATTTGTCATCCTTGTCTGGCTCAGAGCAGCTCGGGCCGGTCTGAGTGTGAGGGAGGTAATCTAAATCTCCGGTGGCGCAGGTAGCCACGGAGAGTCCTCAGTCACCCCGACCCCCTGAATAATGCATCGTCCAGGGAAACGAGAATAAAGACGACTCATCGAGGACAGCACTGGGGCTGGCTCACAGGATCACTTCTGGCACAGTTATGAAAATGCCAAACAGGAAATTAATTTATGACATATTGCTAGAACTCCTCCACTTATCAGTTTCTGGTCTTTTCGTCACATTTCCGAGTTTTTTTTCTCATACAAGGTCATTTTAGCTTTGGCGGTAAAATAATATTGTCTCAGCTATACGGAGTGTGAATAGAAATACACCACAAAGAATATTCAGTGTGATATTTCAGAGCTTACTTTCTGGTCACGTTCTCTTTGCGCAGTTTTCACTGATGTTTCTTCCTGTGGTCCATCCATAAGGAGTCCAGTCGGCAGCGGTGAACGTCATCTGTGAGCTGGCCAGAAGGAACCCTAAGAACTACCTGTCTTTGGCCCCGCTGTTCTTCAAGCTCATGACCTCCTCCACCAACAACTGGGTCCTCATCAAGATCATCAAGCTGGTGTGTTACAACCTGCGTTGACCGGTCGACCCACAACCAGAACCCCAGAATGTGTTGTGATTAACAGAGTTACTGTTACAAATGTTATAAAGTGCTTTGGAAACGTTCTGCGTTGTTGTGTAGAGTGTAGCACGCTTCGTAGACGAACGCTCTGATAACATGGAAACAAAGCATCTATGGTTCCATTATTGACTGTTTCTGTTGTAAACATATCATCAAATCCTGTTTGTTATTTTGACTTCTTGATGATTACCAACCCTACACAAACATAGCTGAGCGTGATGACTCAACGCGTGTGTGTGTGTGTGTGCCGAAACCGGCTTTGTTTGTCTTTTTTTTTATAAACGGACGAGTTGTAAATAAAGTAGGTAGGTGACGATAGATAGTGTTTTGACAGGTCTGTTTGCCTTCTCCAAGCCTCGTCTGAATGAGTGTGGTGACGGACATTCTTTTTTTCCCCCTAGTTTGGAGCCCTCACACCCCTAGAGCCTCGGCTGGGGAAGAAGCTGATTGAACCACTGACCAATCTCATCCACAGGTAAGACAAGCCACGCCCCCCCTCTGCCCCGTTCTCTGTCCCTCAACGTCACGGATGGCTGTCTGATCCTAATGGGCATGTCAATAACAGTCCTTTTTTTTTTTTTTTTCTCCATGGCTTCCCCCTCTTCTCTCTCTACCTCACACAGCACCTCCGCCATGTCTCTTCTGTATGAATGTGTCAACACTGTGATTGCAGGTCAGTATTGCTGTTCTTTGGGCAGACTTTGCGGAGTAAATTGTAGCTTCCCATGCTGAGCACAGATGGTATCACTGATAGATTTCCCATTCAGGCCAACAGGGAGCTATGCATCTTATTGCAACAATTTGAAACTGAAATAAGCAACTTTATCGGTACTATGGTTTAGGGGCAAATGCTTGCATTGTTTGGGATAAACGACAGTACTAAAAGCGCCTATACGTAGTCGTGTCAATGGTACTTTTAGAGCCAGGCAGTCTTTCTTTGTGAACCGTTGCACCCTGTGCAATTATTGTTATATAATTATGAAATGCAAAAATGTTAGCCTGTTCCCCCATGCAGTCAGGGTATACAGCACATTTTGTTAACCTGTTTAACAAAATAATCTATTCATCAATTCATCACATCTCCATGCAAAACCCATAAAACATAAAAACAAGTCTCAAAACTAGTATGATATGAACACGTTTAGGAAACGCAAGATTTAAAGGGCACACGTCATCTAAGACTTGTACGTGTGATATGTTTCCGTTGTGATTTATGTCTTTGTGCCTCTATTTCAGTGTTGATCTCCCTATCATCTGGAATGCCCAACCACAGTGCTAGTATTCAGGTAAGCATCTGGTCTCCCTCCCTGTGCTTGTCATTCATTATTAACCCTTTTCACTCCAGTTTAATCAGAATTATCTTCCTTATTAATTTCGTATCTGTTTATATTTGCCTGCCTGCCTGCTTGCATGTCTCTTCCTAATACCCTCTTTCTAAATGTAGATGTTCATCTACTGGTAAGACGGGCTTCCAACAAGGTTTCTTGGTATCCGTCTTTGTGAATGCCAAGAATGCATGATCGAATGACTGATCAAATTGTGTTTTTAATAACATTCCCACCCTCACTATCTTGAGTGCTGTGCTTCCATGACAAGCGTGAAACTGCAGTGGAAAGCTTTACAGTGATGATAATGTCATTCTTCCCCTTTCTCCTGTCTTTCCTCCATTCCCCTTTTTCTCTCTCCCTCTCTTCCCCCTTCTCTCTCTCTCTCTCACTCTCACTCTCACTCTTCCCTGTTCCTCAGCTCTGTGTACAGAAACTGCGCATCCTGATCGAAGACTCGGACCAGAACTGTGAGCCATCTGTCAATGCCTGCAGTGTGTCATTCTCTCATTGTCTGTGTGTTTTGGACAAGTCCACCCGTTTAGTCGTCGCCGTCATCGACGACGACAACAACGTAGCACCCCCCCCCCCCACCTCACCCCTGGATAACTCGAAGATATTACCTCAGTGTTCTCAATTTGATTGGCTGCAGTGCCGCTGCACTTAGCGTCACACAGCTGACCTTGTGCTTGCCCTGGAGCACAGCGCATGTTTAGGCTGATATTCTGCTTCTCTTGCCATGAGGAGCTGAGGTTGATTCTTGTTGGTATTCGAGTTATCTCCACCCCTTCCCCCTCTATAGTGTGGTGTGGTGAGGGGTAGATGGTAGTTGTGTTTTGTGAGTAGAATAGAATTTAAACCTGGGCATTGTTTTTTTTCCCCACGGGTTTTCTAAAGACCAGTTTCATACTGGGGTTCTTATAGTCTTGGTCGGATCGACACCAACGGCTGTTATTTTTCCATCTGCAAAAATGTATATCCTATATATATTTTTTTAGGATAGACTTAAGATTCTAAGCCTAGAAAACCTTACTAGCTGTCACACAGGTAATCCAATGTTACTTTTCCAACGGGTTGTTCCAAGAATCTGTTCCAACTGTGTTATGTGTTGGATTTGGCCCAAATATGAATCAAGTATGTTAAACCGTATTTTTCTTTGTACCCAATCAGGTCGGGCGAGGCATGTTTTAGATTCCTGATGACTGGGTGCTCTTATAGGTAACCCTGTGCAGCTTTTCACACTGTAGTGGAATGCTAGCAGGACTGGACCAGCACCACACCCATACTTTGTCAGGGAGAAGCATTGTGTTTTTTTAGCTTAGCCTAGCGTGATTTCCTCTTTTAAAATGTGAACCCACAGCCTTTTGAAGATAAGGATCCTCAATCCTTTTTATCCGTGTAAAATACATTCTAATGCCCAACTTTCCTGTAATACAAGACTGAGAAAACAAATCTGAGAACGTCTGCCATGCACCATCGGTTTGTAAGTTCCTTAAGAGGAAAGTCTTTGATCAAGCCAAGTCAGATAAAAGTGGCACCGTTTCCAGTCCCTTGTATTTAGGGTGATCCCACACTAACTGTCACAGTTTGCTTTAATCCGTATAATGTATCGGATCCCATTAAGAAGCTACACGTTCGGCTGCCTTGATAAGGGCCGAGTCCGTCTCATCTGCAGCAGGGACCAGGGTAACCTCAAGGTCACCACTGGTATTGATCCAGACAACGGAAACGTGTTTGTCTGATTCGGACGCAGGGCTCCTTGGCCGAAAGGTTGGAGTGACTCAGCATGATCCTGCCTTGCTCTCTTTGTCCCCTTGGTGGAGCAAAGACGTCACTGCCAAGGACTTGGTACCCAATAGGTGGTGGTGGAAAAATAGAATGTCCATGTCCTTGTGTGTTTGTTTCTGTTTGTGTCTGTCCCCCCATTGTGTTTATTTCCGTGTGTGTGTTTGTCTTTGTGTTCCTTCCTTTGTGTCATTGAATAGTTTAGTGTTTATAAAAAAAATAATAATAATTTGGAACGCAAACCAAGATGTTTGACTTTATCTTCCTAAAACCTTGGTTCATCAAATAAATGTAATGTTAATTTATATATTTATTATTATAGTCATTAGGTAATGTAATGTTACCTATATTTGAGAAGTTTAAGTAAGCACACTAGATCTAGTGGCAAGCGTTCCCTAGTTTTAACCAGGAGCCAGAACACTGACCAGAACACTGAGTCTGTATGTTTGTCATTGTAGTGAAGTACCTGGGCCTGCTGGCCATGTCCAAGATCCTGAAGACCCACCCCAAGTCTGTCCAGTCCCACAAGGACCTGATCCTCCAGTGTCTGGATGACAAGGATGAGTCCATCCGCCTGCGAGCCCTGGACCTCCTCTACGGCATGGTAAGGAGGCCCCACTCCCTTGGGCTTTCACATCACCATGCTTGTTTTTGGCTCATATTCAATAGAGGTAGCCTCTATTAGGAACCACACAGGTTCCTATGAAACCAGGTTTGATTGTTTTATAGGTTACGGTCAGTAGGCTCACCTTTCACCTCTCACTTAAACTGTCGATCACACGAATGCATAATTGTAGATGAGCTCTCATTTAAATTACATTTATCCCATTGTAAATCCCACAAGCTGTAACCACAAAGCTACATTTGTATCCATAAATCTTGTTCCACCAGGTATCCAAGAAGAACCTGATGGAGATCGTGAAGAAGCTGATGCTGCACGTGGACAAGGCCGAGGGCACGACCTACAGAGACGAGCTGCTCACCAAGATCATCGACATCTGCAGCCAAAGCAACTACCAGTACATCACCAACTTTGAATGGTGAGCCCACTCCTTTTACACTTCATCTGCATTCGTCTTTCTTCTTGTACATTTCTGCCAGTGTGCATCTCAGCCTTTGCCTCTTGAGTGTGTGAATAACTCGACAGAGGAGTTCGGCCCCTGATTTCCCACACTGTACATATAATCAATCAATTCAGAGGAAAAATGAATTCATTTATATCCACACCGTCACCCTTAATTACAGGGCAATTAAACCCTGTTTTTAGCAGGGGACCTTCCTTCTTCAAGTTTCAGAAATGCGAATTGAAAGAGGCATTGTGAAACGTTAACCCCCACGTCAAAGCCCATTTGACGTGGCTCACATTTGCTTGAGCCAGGGGGCACAGGCAATAGAATACTACCATTGTGGGAAAGTGTTTTTAACTGGAAGAAGCAGACTTCTAGTATTTCCCCCGCTTAACAACTTTATACATTTTAATCCAAAATAACACAGAAATATTCACTTATACTTTGTGTGACCCAAATGGAAGAGCTTTCAACTGAAAATATATTTTGGGGTTTACTTCCTACTTCCTGAATTTTGATCGGAATTCTTTAAAGACAAAACTGTCGAAAGTCTACAGTCTACGAAAGTCTACTAACAACGTTTCGTACAAGATGCATGTCGACTGTCATGCGTTCTCTGCTGCCCGTACATCACGGTTACTCCTGTCCATGACCCCTCCTCACCACCACCTCCTTCTCCTCCGTCCTCCCAGGTACATCAGCATCCTGGTGGAGCTGACCCGGCTGGAGGGCACGCGGCACGGCCACCTCATCGCCTCCCAGATGCTGGACGTGGCCATCCGGGTCAAGGCCATCCGGGAGTTCGCCGTGGCCCAGATGGCCACCCTGCTGGACAACGCCCACCTGCTCACCGGCAACACGCAGCGCAACGGCATCTGTGAAGTGCTGTACGCCGCCGCGTGGATCTGCGGGGAGTTCTCAGAGTGCGTGGATGAGTCTTTTCCCAGTGACACCGAGGTGCAGAATGATGGTGGTGGCGGCGCTGGACAGGCTGGGATCTTGCGGATAACCCTTCCCGCTGCTTGTCATTTGTTAGCGTTTTCAGAGCTATTTGAGGGCGGTGGAAGTCTTGTGTCAAGATGAATGTATTCCATGTTGTTATTTAGGGTATGTTCATATTTTGGATGAGTTGATGGATCGATGTTATTGTTGCTGATGATCATGTTTTGACATCATGCTTAGTTGTTGTTTTTTTTGTTATACTGACACGGTAACGCATGAAGTTCTCTGTAAGGTGTAAACAACCATGGAAGAGGACTGGTTGAACTTCTAAAGGGCAGGCTAGTGTAGCCGTTCTTGTTAACATACCCAATCGAACAGCCGAAAGCCACCACTCTTTTCTCCTGCTAGCAACTATTAAGTATGATGCTCTCTTCCGAAGACATAGATGTTTAAAGGGCATGCCGGCTTGTTTTGTCCAGAGTTTCCCACACCTAACTTCCATGTCTTCCACCAGACATCTGGAGAACCCCATGCAGACGCTGGAGGCCATGCTGAGGCCCAAGGTGGCCACTCTGCCGGGCCACATCCAGGCCGTGTACGTGCAGAACGCCGCCAAGCTGTTCGCCACGGTACTGCGGAGCCAGGAGGGCAACACAGACCGCACGGCCGCGCAGGAGACCAGCCAACTGATGATCGACCGGCTGCCCCTCTTCGTGCAGAGCGCCAACCTGGAGGTGCAGGAGAGGGTAAGCCAAGAGGAGGAGGAGATTCCCCATCACTTAATGTAGCCTTGCTGAAGATTGGCCCTGGTCTGACGTCAGGAAGATGCCCAGAACTGCATATGAATATGGATCTTGTTTGTTTGTTTCTTTTGTATTTTGGGGACAGGATATTGTAGCGGTTGGGGTGTTTGATTCCCGGCCGAGAGGTTCTGGGTTCGATGGCCCCCACCCTACCTGTAGGCCTCCTTGAGCAAGATGACATGTTTCTGAATAAATCGCTTTGGATAAAAGCAAATGTTAAATCAATAAAAAGTAGTAAATAGTATTTGTAAGTGTGTGATATTACGTATTTGTTCAAAATTACCTCCACACTAACACGCTTTCCCGCCCTTTTCCCCTCCCTGGTGCCCAGGCCTCCTGTATCCTGCAGCTGGTGAAGTACATCCAGAAGCTGCAGCAGAAGGACGTGGAGGTGGCCGAGGAGGTCAACGCCCTGTTTGCCGGAGAGCTCAACCCAGTGGCCCCCAAGGCGCAGAAGAAAGTGCCCGTCCCCGAAGGGTGGGTTAACCTGCCAAAGCGTACATTTGTAACCAATCATTCAACATTATGATGGCGCTTCTATACACAGTAGATATAAAGAACCCTCAGGGAATCGATTGTATTGGATCTATGTGGAAGTAGTTGTGTGCTCCTGTGGTGATGGATGGTTGTGTGAATATGAACACTGCAGTCTGGACCTGGACGCCTGGATCAACGAGCCTCCGTCTGAGAGCGAGTCTGAGGACGAGAAGCCCAAGGCCATGTTCACCAAGGAGGAGACCAAACATTCCCGGCCGCGCCACACGGAGGTGGATGAGAAGGAGCTGGCCAAGGTGCGTACTGTGCCTCACGCCAGCCGGCATCTCCAATAGACCCCACATAGGCGTCATCGTAGGACACAAACAGGTGTAGCGCATGACGCTGAGTATGGGTCTGCTACTTGTATGTGCTACTGCTACAGTGGTGGCGCTCTGCCACTGCTGAATACTGTTGTTATGAGCGACACCTTTTTTTGTCCTACGATGGTACGTCTGTGAAAAGGGTACATTTGGCCCTGGGAGTTATTGATCAATTAAATGCTTGGAAACTGTTTAGAATGGTTTTGGATTCGAGTGCTTTTGACCCTTTAGCCAGCACTGAAACTTTGCATATTTATTTGAAATCTTCAATATCAATAGTGGTTTTATGGAGAAAAAATGATAACCATAATATTTATATAATAAATGATATGTACACACATAAGTTATTTTTTCAGGTAGTATGAAATGTGTAGTACAATGTTACTGTATGATGCAAAAATAGCATCTGAATAATTTAGTTAATAACTTATATCTGTTAATTTTAACAACCTCTTCAGGTGCATTCTATCTACCAAGGATTGTAATCCCTGGGACTGGTCTATTCATGCACTTCCTGTTCCTGTATCTAAGCAGTTGCTTGTGTTCCTACCTCCTACAGAGAAGAGAAGTGAGGAAGCAGGAACAAGCCAACAACCCCTTCTACATCAAAGCCTCCCCATCCTCCCAGAAGGTACACACACACACACACACACACACACACACACACACACACACACACACACACACACACACACACACACACA
>JAOPJO010000017.1:15735476-15751263 GCA_027123675.1 Molva macrophthalma | reverse complement strand
CCCCCCCCCCCCCCCCCCCCCCCCCCCCCCCCCCCCCCCCCCCCCCCCCCCCCCCCCCCCCCCCCCCCCCCCCTTGACAAGAATAGAACAAAAAACAGGTGTTCCCCTCCGTCAAGTAATGAGGGACCCTTTCAGCTGAAGTACAGCCTTTGCCATAAGGGGCCAGTGTTCTTGAGAGAGCGACCGGTGTAATGGTGTCGCACCGGCAGGGAGAGTGCAGTGAGAAGACTTTGTCCCTTGACACTCGCTTACAGTGAACGATTAATGATTAATCTGACGACCGTCAATTGAGTCATATCGGAGCAGCATTTGGTATAATGTTTGCACACCATCCAACAATGAATCAACACTTACTTAATGCAAGGGTTATACGACAAAGGCACAACACAACCAAGGCTACAGTGACTTTTGGATCAGAAAGAAAAAAGCCATCTTTGTCCAGCTGGCCACGTTAAACCAACCTAACTGTGCCAACAATAACAGTAAAGTAAATTATAAAGCACCGTTCACAATAACAAGTCTGGATGTAGACCTATGTATTTGTATCTGCAATTGCTCTTATTGGCTATTTGTGAGTACAAACATAATATATATATAAAATATATATTTTGACTCGACAAGCATACGACAAGCATTATGTGTCCCTTTCAAACTATTCGCGGGATTTATATGGTTAAACTTCATTGGTCCTATACCATCAGTTTTTGGTGTTACGCTGGCACTCATGCAATAACACAACACGTCCACAAGATGTCACTAGGCTACATTACAAATTGTTCTGCTATGTTGCAGGCTCAGTAGGCTAAAAGGATGGCTTAATAAAATTAACGATACTAGAAGAATGTCAAGAGTTTATTAAAATTCAACACTGCTGTTACAATATATATAAATAGGACGTCACTAGCAATATGCATACCCTACATAGGCCTACTAATGTTGTGATTTTGCACATGCTCACAATCAAGTTGATCATTCTTTATTCTGAGTTTGCTATACGTGATTGGTAGAGAAGTATAGGAATGCTAAACAGATTATAAAAAATACGGTTGTATTTGACATTTACATTCACACTGATTCAACATCGAAATGTTGTATTATCATTGAGGTTGGGGTCGTCACTGGTGGTGTTTGACAGAAATGGGCGTTGTCCATCCAGTTAGGCTAAATGGCTGTTTCTTGATACGCCTCCAGCTCTGGATAATTTCCTTGTTTCCTCTCAAGCAAACTTTACAAAAACAAGACTACATGAGCCTACCCAAGGCCCCCCGAGTTGTGTTTTAATATGCCTTCTTTCGATCACTCAATTCACTTCTATCTAAAGCATCGTCAGTCAGCAACAGCAAGTTAGAATGCGTCTCCTTTACCTCGTTCCCAGGCGTTCTCGTCTCACGACCGAGCCTGGAACGGGATGCTCCAAATGAGCGTTATTGGCTAAAGATAGGGAGGGACCATAGCTCTGGGAGGGACTATCCGTTACATGGGTTAACAGCGAGAGAGGGCGGGACTTTCGGTAGAGAGATATCTGTTTCCGTTACAGGTTTTGGATATTGCTTTAACAAAATGTACGTCTAAACTCCATATTTATTATCCTTGTCGTTGTTGTTCTACTTCTTGCCATGTTCTCTTCTTTACGTTTCGGGGTCCTTTACCTGGCGTACACAGCTCTTTGGAAGTAAGAGACCGGAAATTGCGTTGATATAGACCAGGATAACGCTACACCTCAGGATCCTCACTCAGCCTAGCGTTTCATTTACCGGGGTGCTGGAGAGTAGGTGACGTGCGATCATCACCAGGAAAAAGATAGCAGGAACGATACAATGCACGGAATTTAGAGGACAATTCGGGCTGATTTTGTCTGTTCCGCACATTTCAGCGAGGCGGGAGAACGTTTTGGATAGCCAAGAGCATGTTTTTTTAGCCATATGCCTAACGTTACAGCATCAACTATGACTAGCTGATCCAACGCTACGTTAGCAGCGAGCTAACCTAGTGAGCTAACCCTGCTAGTTTGGTAGTCTTCTCCTTGCCAAGTAGTTATCACCAGGACAAGCTAAACTGAAGTAAAATGTAGAGATTCATTGCTGGTCGTAAGCTATATATATATTCGTCGAGTGGTTGTAGTGGCAGTGAGCTACATTGTGTGTTTATATTTAGCTATAGCAGATGGGCAGTGTGACAGGCGTATGCTCTTTGCTTTGGGGCGGCTAGGCTTTTCTTCTGGACAGCAAACAGCAGACTTGTACTAATGTGGAAGTCCTGGAAGAGCTAAACGTGTCCCGGTGTCTCCGGTTCCTAGGTTTTTAGATTGTGGCTATCCATGTGGCTATTTTGAGATGCTTTGATAACATCCACTTGTGATGTTAAAGTGACCATTAGTGGAAGCGTTTGGAGTTATTCCCACAAGCAAAACACGACTAGCATTGGATTAACGTTACTTGCAGCGGTTTTTTAGTGCGGGTTATAACGTTAGCTCCTCCGGTATTCTTTAACTAATTTAAACTATATTGGCAGGTATGGTAAAGATACATCTGAATTATCACTCAATAAATGTGTTGATTGATAGCTCATTGTTTGCGGACGTGCCGAGATCACATTTCTGACTCTCACTTTAGCCTTACGTACAGTGACTTGAAACTTGGAAGAAACTGTCAATATTTGACAGCTGCACTGCCCACAAGTAAGAAGGCCACACTTTGCTGTATTGAAGCAAGGACGTTTGCTGCAGGTTTTTTAGGAAAATATATTGACCAGTATTAACTTACAAACGTTAGCTGCCATTGCCCTGGCTGTCCAATCTATAGTTTAGTTTTTCTTGAGTTTGTAGGTTGGCTACAGCTCGGCGACTCCATGTAAAACGGGATTTTCAATATTGATGCGGTGATGACTTTAGAATCCACGATGGCTTGTTGCCTGAGTGAAGAGGCGAAGGAGTCCAAGCGAATTAACGCTGAGATCGACAAGCAGCTCCGACGAGACAAGAGAGATGCAAGGAGGGAGCTGAAACTTCTGTTGCTGGGTATGCATACATTCAAATCTCCCTCACAATGATGCTAGAATTGTAGCGTTGTGTTTTCTCTCAATATGACATTAACTCACACTCGGTCTGCTGACGCCTCAGTTATTCAAAGACTAACATTATTTTTGATTGTTTTGTATGCAAAACATTAACTTTTGCAGTACTATATAACCGAGGCCTCATTTACATAAGCCCCGTGATAGGCAAAACAGTTCAAGCTGACTGAGTTGAGTTGAAGACAGTGGTTTGTTAGATATTTCAGTTATATTTAACGATGATTGAGGGTTATAAAAGTTGTTTAACTGTGAATTATCGATTCACCAGCGACAGCTATGTAGAATTATGTTCAGCCGGATGTGAATCCTAAAGTCCCATAGTGGTGTATCACAGAATTTGTCAATTAAATTAGAGTATCTAATCTACCTAGGCCTAAATCAAGACTCGATAAGGACACACACATATGACACTGCCTGTTGTTATTATAACATAATGTACACAACATCGCCATGCTTTTAGATGTCATTGAGTAGCAAAGTGAAAAACAATCAACTTTATATATATATGTGGGGTCAGTAAGATAATGATGAACAGTAATAAAATGATAATGTTATCCAATGTGTTTTTTTGGCCTGTGATGGTACCTGTGCAATGGCCATGCCATTGTTTGTGTCTTTGGAATAGTCTTGACAGCACCTCACAAATGTCTTGCCTTTTCAAGCATAGATTAGAGGGGAATGAGATCTAAGTATTTAACCATTCATTAGTGTTTCTATATCATTTCACTAATCTATTTAAAAAAAAAAAAAGAATTGGGCATACATTCAGGTCTCTCATCACACACACACACACCATAATGTCTTGTATAGCCTAAACTGTTTCCCTGTCTGCGTCACTGTCTCTTTATTCAGTCGTCACTCTTGGTCTGTCTCACTCTCTCTATCATTCCCTAGCATTCAGCCCTTTGTGTCTGCATTGAAACTGTTGTTTCATAGCTTCTTTAAATGAATTCCTTCAGCGAAGAGGGGGAATATCGTCAGTATCTTTCATGGGAAATTATGGTGGAAAATGGTTTCCAGAAGCTAGGCCATATGATCACAGGCACATTTCTGTCTCAAAGGAATAACGTGCTGCACCAATGTACAAAATGGAAAGGTTAAACAAACTAAATGCAGTGTATGATCATTTTCATTTTCATTGTAACTGTAATTATTACGTTATCATTGTGCATAAGGAAAATGTGAGAATTCTTCCTGAATTATTTTGATATAATCACTAAACAACCTGTATGTAGTTGTTGTTTATTCAGCTTGAACTTGTCTCAGAACATTAGATTGCATTACTTTAATGTAACCCTGAGACCATATTTAAGATGCATAGACTAAAATAACAAGCAATAACCACCTTATATGATGCCACATTCAAGAATGAGCTTTTTAACATGGTAATTTATACATGAATCGCATGAATCAGATATTATAAAGTGTTTGAAACTACTATGTATCTGCTACAGTTAACAGGCTGCAGGTAGCAATTATGTTAATTCATTTCTTTTGGTCTTGAATTATTTAGTTCCCTGGAAATGAAGAACCTTTCCCACAAATGAGAGATTTTATTTTAATTCTGTTGCCACATATAGGCTATAACTTCTTGTGGACAATTTTGTACTAGTCCCCGTAGTAAACCTGTCTAACAATAAAGTAACCTCAGTACCTATGTAGCTTATTTTGAAACACTAGATGTGCAGTCCTCCTTTTAGATTCAGGGGAATTTCTTTTGCCATCCACCGGTTGCCATTTTGTAGCAAAGTACAACTGCTAAATGTCTAATGGATACCGAGGGAAGAGGACAAACTACATTCCGTGTTCAGAGTTTGATGTCTCGGATCTATTGGCCGCGCTCGTCTATTCTGGCATTGGTGATGCAAAACCAAGCATCTGTTTGGTGTGTTGTTGGCCACCACACTGTTCAACACTGATTAGGAAATATAAATGTGGCAGCAAGGACGAAAAAAAAAAACGAAAATATCATAGTGCTGCTTTTCTGGTTGCAGATAATGAGATTGTGGGCTGATGACTCACTGAGAGCAAATTGAAAGAGATTGTTTTGGACGACTACTCTTTCTCCCCATAATTACCCTGTTTGATGAAAATAGCCAAACTAAATTGGAGAAGGCTAATTTGTTTTTAAAGGTGTAGGGCAGTCTTATGTCACTTTATTTGACCAAAGAAAAGGTGAATAAAAGATCTAAGCTCTGCCCGTAGCTAGATGAAGCTTTACTGTAGTTTAGTTGTCTCACATCATTTGGAAGCAATTATAGAGCCTTCTTATTGTTTTATAGAGGTGAAGCTTCAAAAGCTTCAGAGTTTAGGGGGTAGTGGCATTGCTCTCAGTTTTCATAACTAATAAAGTTATGCCTCTGATGTATTTGCGGTGGCTCGGAAATCCAGCTGTTTGCAAGACTTGCAGCCTATAGGCATGTCAATTCAGCAGCAGTTTTAATGTAAAGGTTTGGTTTTACTGGGATGTGAGGGTGGTGGTTTGTGTGAACGGAGGGCTGCATGCCGTCTTTGAGGACTGTAACAGGTGTGTGTTGCATTGCTGTCGTGCACAGAGGGAAGTGTAGATGACCTCTCTGTTGTAGTGCTGAGGCAGAAGCCTACACAGTCATTTCAGGATTAGATTTCCACACAGCCTGGAGAGCGCTGGGTAAAGGGCATCCGTTCTTTTCTCTGGATTAGCATTTTCTTTTTTTAAATTGGAAGTCAGAGTGGGATTCTGTAGTATGTTAACGTTTCCTAGCTAACTTGAAGACATTTGCCGCCATTGTCTTGTCACCAACTCAAAGACATTTGCTTCTATTGATACATTTTATTACCCTCAACAGTTTTCAGAATTTAAACAGATGGTAAGACAGTTGTTGCAGTAATAGCATTGTCTGAGGTTTTTAAGGGGAAGACTTGGGAAGAGCTTGCATAGGAAGAGCATTGTGCCGGCTGCTCTGTGTAGCTAATGAAAGTCACAAGTAATTAAATGAGAACAGCCACTGGGGCATCCACAGTAACAACACTGGCCTCTGTGCTGGACATTCCTTGGTTGAAAGTACACGTGTCATAGGCTTGGTGGGATAACTGTATATGCATCTTTGTCTATCTTTGTCATTTCACTCTTATATACATCATACACACTTTTGGCAAATGAAGCTCTGTCTGTGTGCATGCATCTGCGTTAGCAAGCATGTAGTTTTAATTTTGAGTTCCCAGAATTTTACCACATTGTATAAAACGTCTCTATCTCCCTCTCTCTCATGTGGTAACATCTTGTTAGATATTGATGGTGTAAGTGGAAACATTTCTGGTAACACAGACTTCTTCCTTATGTCGAAGTTGGGCGATTGTTGACAGATATCGTTTGGCTAAGTCAATGCTATGTAAACCTGCAGAACATGTGCTAGTGCATACAGCACATGTCACATGATGTTGACTTTTGTTTTCTCTGCGCCAAGTTATGACTCAACAAAGCAAATGATATTCCTTCTGAGCAGGCACATCATCACCATTCATTTGCTTAATGTCTCAAGGGTAATGTTTGTCTACAAATCTACAAACCATTGACAATCATTCATTCATTATTCATTCATTAAACCATTAATGAATGGTTTAAATAAAAACCTCACATTTATGGGAAAATTGTACTTTAACTAACTACTAGGGTAATCACTGACTTGATGTTTACGCTGTATGCCTGTGTACCTGAATACTAAATGATCCTTTCAGCAAATTTAACCTTCATGGTTAAAACTTGTGGCACCATCTTTAAGTGCCAATGAACCAAAAATCTTGTTTTTGTTTTGTTTTGAACATCTTAGTGTGTCTTCTATGATCTGCAACATAGTAATCTGCCATTTTGTCACTGTTACTAAAATAACATCGTTATTCTGAAAAAAGTGTACAATCCTATGAATGTATTTTGTGTTCTTTCACAAATAAGGTATTCCGACTCTGAGCTGGTACGATAACGGCACGTTGTGCATCGATCAGGCATGGGATATGAACCTTTCTTGTCACAGTTAACCTGACCCAAATAATTGCAATACACAACAAATATGTCATCCATGTCAGTGTAAGACAAACGGGCAAGGCCGTCTTCAAAATATACGCACACATAACAATCCAAGCTCTAGAAGCCGAATTAACGTGTTAATATAAATTGTGTTTGTTTTTGGTATATGTTTGATTAATAGGACCTTTCTAATGATAATCATTGTGTGCCGATCATATAAAGGTTCTTCTTGTTTGCGTTGTGTGCCTTGAAATGTCTGTAAATAGGCGTTTGCCTGTCTTACCAAGATTCAGACGAGCTGTTTAGTTTAAATTCATCACTGTGCATCCAGAAGGGGAGTTCAATGGGTTAACTCTTGCTGTCTGTTTGCTGCTTCCATTGACTTGAAAAGTTACAGTAGCCTAGCTCCTGTTCATGTTAGGGGAATACACTTTTAATTACTTTCAAAAGACTTCCAAGGTGTTCCAAAGAGTAGCTTATTCAGAACGAGTCAGATGATTTTATTTTTTTGTCTGAGCACTTAATTTATTGATTATCTCAACCAATCAGCATTTGCTTGATGGCAGATAAATGTGTAACCAAAAAAAAGGCATAGACTAGCTCTAAGGAAACCACCTTATCAGTACCTTCCAGACAACAACTAAAGTTTTAAGCGGACAAATACTGTACATTTCGACTGTCTGCACATTTAATTCATCAATACGTGCAACACTTGAGGTTCTTTGTTGTTTAGTCCTTTTGAATACCCAAAGGTCTGTATTGCATAAAGGCTACCTACGCCCATCATATCATGGGTTTTTAAGCTACAGTAAGCCAAGGACTAGCTGTGTTTATTTGGGTCCCTGTCGACTGCTGCCACGGCAACAGGAATTGTTACAGTACTGTTATCCTTGTCTGTGTTTGTTTTTTATGTGCATAAACAGTCCACACGTGAATGTCAAAAGACGTGTAAAAGCAGCATCTACGGCGATCAGATGGTTGACCCCTGGTTTGTACACAAGTGTTTGCCAAAGTTGGCAAACGCTGTGAAGTAACTTTTTTTTAATGTGCAGTTCATTGAGAAGTACCCTTCAACAGGTCAATCAGGATTGCTTCGCCAAACAAACTTTGGATCCACAGAAAAGATTCCCCAGTTGCCACTGACGTTTAAAAAAAAAAAAAAGGATGTTAGCCTAACCCTCTGGTTTGGATGTCTTAAATGCTTGAATTGAGATGACTGCTTAAAAAAAGCCTACTTCTGCTTGATCATCATTACTAATAACAATGTAATTGTCTCTTAATGTAACATAATAATAATATAATTGTTCCTTCACTGAAAATATTGCACTTGAGATTTTAGTAGCAGTAAATTAATCAAGTTAACTGAATTATTGCTGCTCGTTTGATCTTGTGTAACTTTATTAGAATGCTTTCAATATTTTGATTTTAGAGCACAGACTACAGGCCTGTTTTCTAATGGATCCTAATTTGGTTATCGAATGTTTCTTAATACTGACAGGCAACGTGACCTGGCACTACTGATTATGACTAACCACAACGAAAGGCACACAATACAGCAGCAGCAGCACACTGTGTCACATGGCTTTTGATGTATGATCATTGAATGTAAATGATCATACAGCACGACAATCTGGAGTCCACCCAGTAGACGTGTCGGACGTGAATGAACAAACGAGAGGGGATGTTTAGTTCAAAATATTGCACATAAGCTGCTTTTCGTTTTCACACCCGAGTCAAGAGATTATAAAAGATTTTCGACCTCAAAATGCTTAGCGATGTCCTCTTGTGTTGCTGTTGTTGTGTTTTAATAACCTATTTTGATTTTGTTTTCCACCTCTTTTGGCAAATTCTGACTGTACATTTACATTGCAGCTAGCACATCCAGACTTTAACTTTTTATGGTAACATATTTTGACTATTATAAAAAAAAAAAGGCTACTCCTGTGGATCCAGTGAATTTCACTGCTGGAGGGAGTTAAATAAGCCCGATAGGTGTGTGTAGTCCTGTGCTGTGTTAGTCTGCGAGGCACTGCTGTTTGTCAAATAGTGATGTTGACACACCCAGTTTCGGTAGCTATGTGGCAAGCAGGCCATCGGCAACTATGCCTACTCCACACAGCTCCCGTTCCCATTACACCTTATAGACATGCAAATTCCTCCCTAAATACCCCCCCCCCCCCCTCCATCCAACCTTGTAAGGCCTGGATACCCCAAGACCAAGGGAGATTGTGTCTGTCTGACAGCATATTTATACCTAGGTCTTTGTGTGGAGGGCTGGATTACCTAGCACAGAGAAATGAACACCAGATGCAGCTCATTTTTTGACATGGATGCTCATTGACCACTCATACACTTAATGAGAAACACACCAGCGTTTTGTGTTCATTTCTCTGTTCTGTGAAGGTGGCGAAAGGGCTTTTGGTACTTCTCATTGGCTTTGCTTGTGGAAAAGTACTAAGTTGGTTGAGCGAGTTGTTTGCCAGAAGGTCTTCCATTTCTTAAAGTGATATTCATGGACTCGTATAGCGGAGTTGTAGTGGTGTGTAGTTGTTGCTGCCATTGGCCATGTGGTAGTCATCTTGTACACAAAAGACATGCTTGTGGTGTGGTGATGATATGGGAAGAGAGAGGTTGGAGATGAACGGTTGGATTACACCTTGAGAAGAATTGAAGGAAAAGCAAGTCTGGATAATGAAATGAAAAAAATACAGATGAGATAGGATCTGAAAATAGGCAAAATTAATGGTGATCATCATGTAGTCATTTTTCGGAGGGAACTAATGTACGACGGGAATGTTCTTACAACTAGAAATAGAATGTAAATTGTATTCTTTGCTTCCCCCTCCCTCTCTCTGTCTCTCACTGTCTCTCTCTCTCTGGCTACTATCAGTGTTGATAGTGCAATATGTTTCCTTGCGGCCCACTCACTCATTGCGCTCATTCAGAGATCACATATCTGAGCACAGACAGGGGAGGGAACAGGACACAGGAGGACTAACAGATCCTCGTCCTCTTTCCTTTCCGCTCCCTCCACTTCATGATTATGACGGACGGCTTTTCCTGTCCGTCGAACGTTTTTCATATTAGTTGTGTTTTTAGTGGATGAAGCTAGTAACCAGGGCCAACTGACCTGGTAGTCGGCATTGCAGAGCAATGTGTTTTAGAGCAAAGATGTTTCTTGGCACCCAGTTGGGAGGCAGTGTCCCTTTTGCCTTATTGAATTCATGGAAGGAAGGCATGGGAAAGGGTTGATGATTTTTTATTTCTAGAGTTGGGTTTATTTCTGAGAGACTTATTTAAGTATATTTATCTCCCAATATATATCTCTATAACCCTTAATATAGTTTTTAGGTGTAGAAATGTGTACTAATCTCCTACATTTCAGATGTTTGATGCTATGCTATTTTCATCAACACATTTAGCAGTGTTTCTTGGATGACTCCATGGGCCAGAATTACTGTTACCCCAAAATGAACCTTTTCTTTCTGACTTTTGCCCGTTTATTATTAAAGACACAAGTTTTTATGTTGTCTGGCAAATTGTAGCTAAAGCTCATGTAATTTGCAAGGAATACAATAGTTGAAAGGATACAATCAAATAAGACCAATTTATGAAGTAACTATTTGTAGTGAAATTCTTGTGCAGGTATGAAAAAATGTGAACTGAATGTCAAATGTCTGTTTGTTTGCTCAATATTATGGAGAGTTTGATCTAACACGTTAACAACTATGCAAAACTCCCTGTGGTTTGATAGGAAATGGTTGTGCCTCTCATAGCCTACATGGACAAATAGCCAGGATGAACCAAGATTCAGTCCAGGAAAACTCCTTCAAAATTCCTTAAATCATAAAATGTGTGTGTCCATGTGCAGCCACAACGCCAGCCAGCCAGTCCGTACTTTAGTCCTCCTTACACAGGCAAATAGCAGGGTGTGTGTGAGGTCCAATTTTGCTGAGGTGGGCTGTAACGTCCTCCTTGCTTCGATCAGGGGGGATCTAAGAAATCGTTTACACAGGGGGCCTTTCTCTTCCACTTTGTCACACTTGCATCTCCTCCTTCCATTTTTTTTACTCCTTCTTTCTTTCCATGTCCCACCCCCACCCTTTCGTCTCTGTGCAAAGGAAAGTTGTTATAGTAGCGCCCATGTGATCTGGAGAAGGGAAAAAGCCTAATGCAGCCTGCGGCTAAATTGGAACAGAGTGAAATTGACCCGTTTCTTTATCTGTGTGGTCATTTGTGAGTTAATGGTTATCCCACACATTCAGCTCTGGGTTTTTCTGGGTTTTTTTCTAGCATGGAAAGGACGGAGTTTAATGGTTCTGTTTCAGTTGACGTGCATGGTTGCGGGAATAATATTTTGAATCGTTTTTTCTTATTACATAATTGTTTATTTTAATAATTGTTCATTATAACCCGTGGACAGTGACCCATTCAAATCATGTTGGCTGGTTTGGCATTGAAAAGGGGCCCTTCAGAGAATGCACCACATGACCATTTTTTCATTGACAAAGATGACCGCCTGAGACATCCCGAGATGTTTTATAATGGTATAACAATCTATTAAGTAGTCCAGTTTACTCTGCTAAGCGGATGTGCAGCGGCTCAGCCATATATGCCTGTCCGTTCGGCTGGTGATTTCCTTCATGGATCTGTGAGTACAATACAGTGGTTGCCATGGGAACTAGAACTTGGCCTCAGGAGTAGCACCAGTCGCAGTACAGTAGCATATCCTTGAGAAATTTTTCTACTGGGTTTTCCAGTTAGGCATGTGAACAATGGGATGTGTGTGTGTGTGTGTGTTAGTGGGTCTTCGTGGAAATTCATTGGCACATGGCACTATTGATTGCGTATGACTTGGTTAGTCCAGTGATTTCCTCTGGGCATGTGTACACACAGAGTAGGCCTTGTCTACGTCTTATTAGCTCTAGGTCATCTATATTGGATGCCTCGCTGCTGTTCACTTTGCGTCTTCTTAACAAGACCTTTTTGTCGTTTTTTTATTGAGAATGTTAACTTTGCAAGCCTGGGTCTATCGGAGTATGGCTCTTATTAATTCACAGTGCTGGAAGAGGACAGATCACCATCGGTTCAGCCATTTTCCACACACACGCACGGATATGGTGTTCCTTCACATGCTCAGCGGGGCCCCGCCTGCTAATGACAAAATCCCAACTCAACCTTCTGCTGGCAGCTGCTCTGCTTTAAAAAAAAAAACATGAGCTTCTTTCCACCGTCCAATTTTACAACATGTGTATTATCTATCTCTGTCACTATCCCTAAGTGCTAAAAATGTTCCCAATTGCTTGCTGCATGCATGAGAAGTCCATTTGAAGTCCAACTCAAGGAATCATAACAATCGACTCAGAGATGGCAATAGCATAATGAGCTCACTGTGCTAGCCGTAGCCTAACGAGCACACCCCTAGCGCACTGTTGGCCATAGCACAACTAGCTCACTGTTGCTAGCTATGCTATGAGAGCTGGGTATATCGCTGCCTGGCATTAGGTCTCGGCTGCTTCAGCAGGAGCAAGAACAGCTTGCACAGTAGACACTATGAAAACAGTGGTTACGCAATTGGCCTATTTTGTGGCACCCTTTGTCTGGCCCTGCCTAGCATGTGTGTGTAGGGGCAGCAGGGCAAACGCAGGGAGCAGGCATTGGCAGGCTAAACAAAACGAATTGGGGAGGAAGGGTTAAAGCATATGTACTGCTATTCCACGGTTTATTAAAAAGAAAAACAAAGATGTCGGCATTTGGCTCAAAGACTTACTTTCAGTGCACAGCCTCAAACGAGGTGCATGGAACAAATCTCTCGCAAGTGAGTTGGTGTTCATCATGGAAAGTCCGACGTGCGAGCACTCTGTGGCAACACATCAGTGACATCATGTCAACAAATCTGCAACTATATCTGCGTATCTCTTTATGGGCGTATTGATCTTCCAGTGACCAACTAGTTAGAATGTGGCTCACTGTCTTGTAGTAGTAGTGGTGTTTGTGCATGATCTTGTACCAAATGTGTATAATGTTTGGGTGATGGAACTGAATCAAGTACTGGCATATCAGGAATAATGCAAAAGGGAAATAATGTGATCCTGTGGAGGTGAAGAATAGATGAGAGGAGCAATGGAAGGCATGGGGGACATTGAGAAAGGTAGAGCACAGATGCGGGTGAGGAGGAGAAGGGAAGGCTAGGAAAATCCAGAGAAGAAAAAAAAAGCAGTCGTGCGGTCTCTATTTGAAATGTGGCAACAACAAAAAAACGAGCGTACGGGCTGGGGTAGAGGCCAGCCAGTCGAAAGAAAATGCAAGTGTGCTAAAAGAGGACGGCAGAGCTCAGCGCAGCTAGAAGTACACAGCATTGCACTGAGAGTTTAGAGGAGAGATGCCGAGGTTCGGTTAGATTCTTTTAACTCAATCATGTCGGTGAGCCTCTTGACTTTCTCTGTCGTTGTTCATCATAGTCAGTTACTAAGAGCCAGACACGGATTCCCCCCAAAGCTGGGAGAACTAGAGTGCCAACAGAATATGTCCATATAAAGATGCAGAGCCTGCAGAGGAGGCAAATCCCCTGGGGCACATGCTGTGGCTAAGAGGACCTATAGGGGTTTGCTAAACGGGGTTCTTTCTTAACCGGCTGTATAGTCCTAACAGTGAAACAGGACTACATAGATAATTCATAATGCGGCTACCGTCTACCCCATAAGCATTTGTGTCATAGAGGTGGGCTTGAAAGTCAGGCCACAGAACTTGAAGACTAGGGAACTGCTGGTAAACATATGTGTTTAGATAGGCCTATATGTAATTGTTCTTTGTTTATTTATACACTTTTTATTTTGTAGATAGTTTTTTTGTTGTTAAGAGGGAATCATGACCACTACTTCAGCTCCAGAGGGCCCAGCCCAACTATATCGGTTGGCTGATTTTATCAGACGATATTGACCTATCACAGATATACCGGTATCAGCGTTTATGTTTGCCGATACGCGCCGATATAAAAACTTTAGAAATGGTGTTGATTTATAAATGTAATTACCTCTTAAACAATCCTCTACTGTGGTGGTTGAACCTCTAAATGCTTTAACTGAGCACATCCACATAAACACTCCCAACAGAATTGTACATCAGGTTCTGTGTGAAGGTTAGTAGCTCCTCCCATACAATTAATTGGTTCCTTTAGCTCATGATTTTAATGCGATGTTGCTGTGGCCCGAAGCATTGCTGGAGCTGCTACTTCCCCCGGATACCACAATATATAAATATATATATGTTCATATATATTCAATATATGAATAAGGGCAGATATATCTTTATTTGTAATATTGGCCGGTCGGGCTCTACAGTTGAACATTACCTTACACCTTCCCATGCTTTCTCTGCCTAGGTACCGGGGAGAGTGGCAAGAGCACCTTCATCAAACAGATGAGGATCATCCATGGGACGGGCTACACAGACGAAGACAAGAGGGGCTTCACCAAGCTGGTGTACCAGAACATCTTTACCTCCATGCAGGCCATGATCCGCGCCACGGAGAACCTCAAGATCCAGTTCACGTACGAGCAAAACAAGGTGGGCAGCCGGCTATAGATGACCGTTTACGGCAAATGTCGCCGTCCTGTAGTTTGTGTTGCACCCTTCATGTGGGAAATCTCTTTATTCTGAAAATGCTTGAGTCAGAAGTAAACGTCAGCATGTGCATTTAGTCATTTAGCAGACTCTTATCAAAAGTTAACAAAGCAAAGTTAACTCTATTGTTACATTGATGCCTACTGATGTAAAAACAATTCAATATAGGGCTTTAAAGTGTTGAATTTGTGTTCATACAGGGAAGGGGGGCCTTTTTGACATGTATTTCTATTACCAGACACTTGCTGCCTATTTACATATATTTACTCTTGACATTATCCGGAGAAAACACATTCATCAAATTACTTACAAAAAATCGATCATCTTAACATTATGAAGGAAGATATACAGGGGACCGTGCTGAGGTGCAGAGGGCATACAGCCTCCTTTTGACATTGTATGTATATATTTTTTATATCTTTAGGCCCTGAATTGATATGACTTGCATGTTATAGTCTTTTTATTTCTAATGCCTGCGATACTCACTTAAGTTGCATCTTATACCGCATTAATTTGCTTTGTGTGCCGCATTCTAGATTCAGGTCAAATGCCTTTTGTGTAAAGCAGGAAGTGTAATTTCTTAAATCTTTTAATATGGTCTTTGTTGACTGCTTGGAATACTGTGTACCTGGTAAATAAAACGCATGTCCTTTGAGTTAAATGTGTTATATATACATATGGACATCATTGATTTAATTAAGTTATTAGGGACTTTACTGTCACTGGGGTCCCATGGTCATCTGTATTTTTGTCACACAGATGACTATTTGTCAGTATCCTTAAAGTCATTACTCTCAAAAGTGAGCACATCCTACCCTCTCCATCTCTTGCCCTCTTGTACGAAGACGGCGTGGAGTCTGTAGGCTGAGCGCCTTTTGCCCTCTCTCGCCCTCCAGAGTAACGCTCTGCCCTCTCTCGCCCGCCAGAGTAACGCTCTGCCCTCTCTCGCCCGCCAGAGTAACGCTCTGCCCTCTCTCGCCCGCCAGAGTAACGCTCTGCCCTCTCTCGCCCGCCAGAGTAACGCTCTGCCCTCTCTCGCCCGCCAGAGTAACGCTCTGCCCTCTCTCGCCCGCCAGAGTAACGCTCTGC
>JAOPJO010000017.1:15718279-15729426 GCA_027123675.1 Molva macrophthalma | reverse complement strand
TCTTTCACCCCCCCAAACCGTCCAACCCCCCCCCCCCCCCCCCCCCTCATGACTACAGAGATAGAAATACGGTTTATGGGATAACCCTGTGTGTGCTCTGCTCCCAGCCACAAACCCTCTCTGTGACTCGGTCACATGACCGTCGGCGTCTCCAACGAGTAGCTCCAGCTGCCAAACATGGCCGCAAGGATTCGCTTCACGTGAAGTGATTCACAGAAGTGAAAAACGTATACCTTTTTATCCGCCTTTTTTCACACTGCCTTTACATGTGTCGTCTTTTATTGTAACAATAATAATAAGCCACCGTTCTTATACCCCCCCCTTAATCTTAAAACGCACAAAACAATACGTCTCTAAACATTCTGCCTTGGACTGAACCGGTCTGCCTGGACTGTAACGCACATCTAGTGGTTGGCGTGTTACGTTATGCGACGCGCCGGGTAAAAGTTGAAAATCATTTCAACTTTTTCTTTAAATAAGTAGAAATTCTTTCAACTTTGGAGCAAGTCCCCTCGGTGGCAAACAGCCACAAGGTCGGTGCGTGGCCCCTGCCCTCCCTGAGATTGCAGTGGCGCTTTCGTCATGCGGTGGGTCGAAAACAATGGAGCGGATTGAAAACAACAATTGGCAAACTCCATTGTTTTTGGACCACATCTCAAGTGAACATGCCTTCCCTGTCGTCTAGTGGTTTGCTCCTCACGTTCACCTCTAGACACAATTGCTAATTGCTAATGCCATGTCGGCATGTTTAAAGCGAGTTGAAAGCCCTTGTCGTGTTTGTTTGTTTGGTTTTAAACGAATGTTGTTTGTCGTTTTTCTTTTTTGTCTTGGTTAGAACCGCATGGAGGAGAGTAAAGCTCTCTTCCGGACCATCATCACATATCCCTGGTTCCAGAACTCCTCTGTCATCCTCTTCCTCAACAAGAAGGACCTGCTGGAGGAGAAGATCATGCACTCTCACCTCGTAGACTACTTCCCTGAGTTTGATGGTAACCACACACACTTCAAACTAATTTACTTTGTATTGAAACAATAACTCTACTACTAATTAAAACAACATCCTTATGGCAGCCATTTATAGTTTGTTGTAAGGCAGCGCTATGTGCATTCTTTACTTAACTGTGTGCAAATCTATGCAGAAACTCAATAAAATGGCACCGTTTGAGCCCTGATACAAGTGTGACACCTTGTGGTAGAACACCTGCACTGCAGCACAGTGTTACAAATGCGCACTATGTAGCCAATGACCCACATATAAAGAAACACAGACAGCCTGTTGGGCTTCTCTTTTGAGGATTGAAGCCATTTGCATTTCCTTTATCTCTTAATATCTCCCACTAGTAATATCTTTCACTAGTACCATGCCGAAGGGGCACTCATTGAATCTGCACTGAATGATTCTATCGCATCGTGGAGCAATGATGGCCGTATGCTGACAAAGTGAAATATAAAAGAGGACAACATATTAAACGTGTCTTGATGTGTGCCCCAGGGCCCCAGCGGGACGGCCAGGCGGGACGGGAGTTCATCCTGAAGATGTTTGTGGACCTGAACCCTGACAGTGACAAGATCATCTACTCCCACTTCACCTGCGCCACCGACACGGAGAACATCCGCTTCGTGTTCGCCGCCGTCAAGGACACCATCCTGCAGCTGAACCTCAAAGAATACAACCTGGTGTGAGAGAGAGAGAGAGAGAGAGAGAGAGAGGTAGAGATGGAGAGAGGGGAGGAGGGAGGAGGGAGAGAGCAGAATGGCCGGATTAAGAAAGGGAGATGGAGTGGAAAAAGAGAGCGGGAATAGATGGAGAAGGAGAGCACCCACTCCTCATGCACTTGCATAAATGTCCTCATGCACACTCAAGCATGGAAACACACACACTCACAGGGCCTTAATGTTGGGGTCACGGACTCTGTTCATCCGCACTCTTACATACATATTGTATCATCTTGATTCTTGGTCGTTTTTCTTATTTTTCATTTGACCGTTTATAATGAAGTGACACCCCCCCCCCACATATTCAAAACATTCAAGTACATTCACATTCAGCCGGTTCTTTCCTCCCTCTCCTCCCATCGTAGGGGCCATATTTGGTGTGCCACTCATTGGTCAGTAGTAGGCTCAGACACCTACTGCTTTGCCTCCTCTGGTTAAAACACACACAAGGCTCTCTCTCTGGCATTGGTACTGGTGGTGGTGAAGATCCTTTATTTTTCTGGTTGTAGGAGTTTAGGTTGTGGGTGGGATAACCTTCAAATTTTTTTACACTAATTTAAGTTTTCGGCAAATCTGATGACGTATCCAGATTATTCCTGAATTGATTCGGTTCTGAATCATAGCAGAGGAGCTCAGTGATTTCCTTTTTCAAAGCGCAAAACTAATTAATTTCCCAGCTCCGTCTTTAACAATGTAGGTTTACTAATTGCATAACATGATTTGTGCTAGCCATTGTTGCTGTTTTTTATTTTCTTTGATTTCATAATTGTATTAGTACTGTGATTGATTCTGTTCCTTAGTGGTAGAGAGAAAAGCCCTTCCTATACACAATGTGTGTGTCCAGACAAGAAACAGTGCAATAGTTTGATTGTAACTCTAAGAAAACAAGGAGAAGAGGGGTGGTGGGTTGAATCACATGTTTAACAAAATTGCCTCCCTCTACAATTAAGTTTATTTGGCCAACCTTTTGATGAGCTTTGTACACAGCAAAATAGTCAATAATTCTGTGTTTTTAAAGTTGTGGACCAGATCTTCCGATCCTGTTGATAAAGAGATCTAGTTCTCCCTGCTTTCAGCTCCACCTATTTCCAGTTGAGAGAGGGGAGGTTTTTTTGTAATGCTGTAAAAAAATCTAAACAATTTTATGGACAAGTGCTCTATCTTTCTAATTATACTTTGTATATAAAGTTGTTGCAAATTTGTGCTGAAACGCTTGACAAAGGTAAAACCGTTTTTTATTTTATCTTGGCGCTTTACGCTAACGGTGAAATGAAAGCAAACAAAAAAAACAGTTGTTCAATATTTGCTGTTCTATGATGCTTACATTTTTTTTGTAATTTGTGATTATATCTCTGTTTATAATCCCATATCTTGTCTTATACCAGATTAATTAAGATGACAACTATGTCACTAGGTGGCTGTTTTTGTCTTATATAATTCAGGTGAGTTCATAACTTTTTCATCACAAGGGCTACTACTAGTAAGGCAAGAGAACGGATGTGGTGCAATGACTAATTGGCAACGAATCAGGGAGTTGGATTTGGTGGAAGGCTCTACGCTCCCGCTGAGGTGCATCTCCTGCTGGTAGAGACGAAATGTCCCAGTGTTAACGTCGATGGCAACCCTTCGACTGAACCAATGGAATGGTGGCTGTCACGGTTCTACCTGCAGCCTGTTTGGATCAGGCTGAGAAAGTCAGGATTGAATTTAGGATACTATCTCGCAGACTTGGCTAGCATCCCACATTATCACTTTATGCCAGACTTTTTTGCTTCATACATGAGTTCTTTAATGGCGATCGATGTGATTCTTATTATGTCTTCGGATACCCGTTAGGATGACGGTTTTGATCTCTTGCTTTTTGGCATGTTTGAGTTTCTCTTCTTGTGTTGGCAGTGTTGGGCAGGTCAGTGGAAGTGGTACTTAAGTACTTTTGGTGTACATTACCATTTGCAGGCTCAGTTAAAGTATCCATTTAGATATCCTTTGGTTGCTGACCAGCTCCATATATTGTGCATATCCCACTTCAGTGTTGCCAAAGGATAGCAAGGCAGATTTGCATGTGTTTATAATCTAGAAGTGACATCTTAAGATTTACAGCAATGTATTTTTACAGAGTACTTTGAGTTGGCAGAAAGGTGATTATTTGCCTACCGGTGGAGTGCAATAGTGCAAGTATTCTAACACATTTTGTGCCGTGTATACAATTCAAAGGCTAGACTTTTAGCTTTACGGATAGGTCCTGCTCCCTCCAAAGCATAGATTAAATACTGAATATTCTAAGTATTTGTGCAATCTTTATCCTTTTTAATCAAGGAGGGGGGTATTATTTCCTTCTTCAATGAAGTGCCACAATATTCCTAAGAAAAAAAATAGCAATTGCTTTTTTTTTTTTTTTACGTAAAGAGTTTACATTTGCAGTTGTGGGGCTTTTGTATGGCAGCTTGTATTAGGAAAAGGATTCACCTCTGGTGTTTCAAACGTGACCCAGGTTTTCTCAGCCAGTCTCTTCCCCATCCTGCAGATGTGTCCTATGCCATGAAACAAAGTGATTACGAGGAGGAGGAGGAGCACATCTTTAAGCAAGCAGACGTTCTGCTACCAAAATAGCTGAGCTCTGGTGGCATTTATTATTTAATATGCGAAAAGACTATTAAAAGACTTTGGTTGTGTTTGACAACTTGCTGTCAGTGGTACATTGACCCATCTAAATGCTAGAATAAATTATTCCTGCTCAAGTCATATTCATTGTTACTGCAGTTTTAATGACAACGGCAGCTTTCTTTTGTATGGGTCCCAGCAGGTCTGCCATTGTTCATTTGAATCAAGAAACACTCCGTTCCCCTTTTTTAATCTAGGCTAAACCAGAATAAACTACCATTTTGTTTAACCAAGAAAGGGAATAAGGATTCTGATTTCACATCTAAATAAGGAACTTATTTTCTCTTGGATTATGTTGTAATGATATCTTCATTACCCAAATTATTTGATTTGTTTTGGATGCCATTCAGGTTGACGACTGCTAATGGACCGACACTATTCGTACCAGGCACCATGTTGGATAAAGGAGCGTGTAGCGATGGCTTTATAGTGGTTTAAACACAGTGATTGCAATGTCAAATCACTGTGTGCCTAAGCATCAATGAATCTGTTTTGTTTTTCTTTCCACATGATTGACTGTAAAGCGTGTATGTGGACTTTGATCCTCTTTCCTTTCACTATGCTAAGAGGGTTTAGGAGAAAAGCTCTCTCAACACTACATCAACAACCCATATACCAGCGGTTGTGTGATGAATACACTATGATGTAATGATGTTCATGGTCACCTTTTGTACAAAAAAATATATAATTTCACATTTGATTACATACTTGTTTTTGGAGTTTTGAAATAGCTTGAGCTTTGTACTTGAAGGACTGACCAATTCATGCAATTGTGCCACATAAAGACAACCAATCCTAGATCAGATTTTACTAAGTCAATAAATTGACCCCGGTGCCTGTAATTACTATGGTCTTGCAGTTTGCATTAATACACCTTTGGAATGGGGGGAGGGCAGTTTTCTGAGTGAAGCTTGGTATTATGCTTTGGTCCAATCTATTGAAGACATAAGCCAATTGAAGGTACTACTATGTGGCTGTTTTATGTTGGGCGGGTGGGTGCTGAGGTGAGTGAAGGAGTAAGAGTGACTTCTGGCCATGTGACCTGTTTGCCACCCTTTTTTACTCTTCCTTGATTGAACTGTGTAGTTCTCTCCTGTTTTGGGTCGATGCACTGAAAACTCAATGCTGCAAGGGGCCTGCCTGCATTCATGCAACCTACATGTTCATTCAGCACATCGGTCAACCCTAAAGATGTGTGACTGTGCGCACATGCAAGTGTGTTTGTACACGTAATGGATACTGCATATGCTTGTTGTTCATTCTGAAAAGAGGAGTGGACACGTATATTAAAAGCTAACCTTGCATTGTTTGTTTTCCTGTTTTTGTAAGGCTGAAAGATTAGCTAAACACTTGTCTTAGGACCACTTAATATATATATATTTTTAAAGGTAAGAGGCTAAAATAAAAAATGTGTGTAGTGGTGTATAAATTGAAAGTAATGTATTTTTATGTTTTGCTTTGATTTTCTTTTTCTAGTATAACCAAATGTAAATTATGTAAAATGAGTGTGCCGATTCCCTTCTTTGTGGAGCCAGACTCTTACCAAGTGCCAATGTTGTGAAAAGAATCGGTGGATCTATGAAATCCATGGTCCATTTTTTTTAACAAATAAACACTAAGTATATAATGAAATATTGAAAGTGGGACGATTTATTCTATATTCAAACGGCATGACAAATGCTGTTTTTAAAGGAGAAAGAAAATATGTAACCGCATGTGTTTGCCACTTCAAGGATGAGGGAGATGTAGGGTGGTTCCCTGATAATTAATTTTCAGTATTTTTGTTTCCATATTTCTCTTTTGTATCTTTCATTTCAACCACTGTTGCCTAAATCTCATTTGAACATGAAATGAATTTCATATAGCCTTCTCCTTAAAAAAAAATCTGTAGTAAATTGAAATAAAACCTGTTCCTATACTGTATTTGTGTCTTTAAATTGTTTTTTTTAAGTTTCGTTTTTTTTTCCTAGAAAGCTATTTAGATAAATGGCTGATATGTTAACGAAACCAATTTGGAGTTAATTAAGTTAATAGTATGCGATGAATTATGACTCGATGACAAAACTGCTGCTTGTTTGGCAACTGGTCCACCAGGGGCACTATTTGCCCAGATATGATCTAAGATAGAAAAGCAGTGAGTAGAATGTACCGTCCTCAGATCTTTATGTTGTAAGTCTTTGTGGGGCGTTTTGCAGCGTCGCGCCTAGCCCCAGGAATGACTTCTCAGTTTAACACTATTGACAAATCGAGACTGTTTCACTGAAACTCCAGAGAGGAGAACTGTTCAGTTTGACACACGCTGGAATTATTTCATTTCAAGTTAATTTGCCCTCGAAACGTTAACATTTAGTTGCGCCCTATACTTTGTCTTTAATTCCACCGAGTCAGTATTGTCTTGTGTGGGCAAACGGGATTCAACTTCAGCGCAACCGGAGACATTTTGTTATTTTTGAAAATCAGACTTTTTCTCTCTGAAGGGCTGCAGCTTGTTTTTGATTGAGATTGTTACAACTGGCAAGTGGAATGAAATACGCTGTCAAGTAGACCAGGGCAACGATATAGTGGGCAAAAGCTTATCATCACTGTGTATACCGTGTATTGATACACAATAATACATAGTACCACAAGTACGTTCCGGGCTGAAAGCGTACAACGGTGATGAATCATTTGCAGTGGCAGCTTTTGAACATTTAGCATAGCTAGCTAGGTTGTAACACCGTGGGTTGTGGTGTTGTTGTTCATTTTAGTGGCGAATACATCATTGGGATACACGCAGTACACGCATAGCGAACGGTTAGAGTCGTCCTCCAGACCAGCAAGCCATCTGATTAGCGTTCTGTCGTCTGCAAAGTGTATCGCCGTATTTCGGGGACGAATCGCTAGCCACCGTTAGCTTGCCTTCCTGCTATCGCTGGTCAACCCGTGTGTTTCTGCTTGGGCTAGCTTGCATCAGCTAGCTGTGGACAAAGGACCAACGCAAGGCAAAAGCAATACCAGAGCCAGCTTTTTTAAATCTACAACATTCATCATATCAAGAAACGGAAAACAAACAAGGAATTGACATGATGTTTCCACAATCCAGACATTCAGTAAGTGTAATTCTTGTTTTTATATTCGTTCCTATTTTGAACACTTGCTGTAAGCTAAAAGTAATGTATTCAGGTTACGAGACTTGTGCGTGGAAGTTATTTTGTGCCATTTTTTCAATTTGTGATATGACCAATTGTGGTATTTGTCTGGCATTCTTGATTTTTATCAAACGAACGAGGCATACTCGATAGTGTCAGGTATTTGGTTCTGGTAATTTCTGCGGATGGTACTTGATAATAGGACATTGAGACATGGGGGTAAATCTGTACGTCTAAATTGGATTTGCACTCGTACCGATTCAACTTTTCCACATATGGGGTTTTACGAGTAAAACAAAAAATGAGTGTTAATTAAACGTTTACACCAAATTACACGTCCTTTTGTTTGTTTGTAAAATGTAATTACCAGTTCATGTTATTGCTGTTCTGTCATTCATGATTGGTCAGATACTGCAATCCCATCATTTTATTTAACCATTTGTTTTTGTCACATTCATTGAGCACATTCTTGTTCCAAAATCTCAAGTTTCCATGGTAACAGAAACGGAGTTATTTGCATGTGTTGATGTGGAGCAGGACCCTTCAGCCCATTGGTCAACATTTAGGTCCGGTGACTGACATAATGGTGTTACTTGTCAGAATACGTTTAACAGAGGTCGTTGTGGAAACATTTAAAAGCCACAAATTGCTTCAGACTAGCAGCAATACCTTCTCACTTCGAGAAAGAATTACCTTATTCCATCAACTAACCAACATACAGCGTTTCTTACTACACAACGATTGTACCCCCACACCTTATTGAAGGATAAGTAGGCATGTGCACAGGCAGGTGAACACAATAAAGATGAATGTGGTGTTGCCAGGGTCTGTCTCTTCTACCTTCTCCCTAGCAACGACTTGACTTGTTCCTTTGTCACTGGAAGGGGCAAGAGTTGTTTGCTGAGGCTAGAGCCTGAATGTCTAATGTGACATGAATGCTTTGCCCTTTGGCTGTCAGTCAGCGTACCAAGCAGGCTCACTGTGCTGCCGAGAGGCAGCCAACGTGTGTCCTTGCACTACCAAACAGAATGTGAAGAGTTTAGCACCTCTGCTTATTACGAAACCTAGTGGAAGGCATTATTTATAAACAGTCGAAGGTGGAGTGCTGAAAAACATGATGATATGGTTGCTAACAAATCTTTGGTTAGCAACCAATATTACCAAATATATGTCTTATATCAGGGCAATGGATATGGCTTTAAATGTTATCTTTGTAAAAGTATCTTTAGTGTATATATGTGATTTGCTATCAAGACCATTGTGTGTTGTGAGAGGTTATGTAATCCTTAACTGGTGATACAGTAGTGAAATGGCAATGGAAGTCAAATAGTAAACCGACTAAACGCTAACCGCCATTGAGAACTTGGACAAATGAATCCTATAAGCTTTATAGATACTATAGAAGAACAGTAGTTCATTTTAGAAATATGAATTTCAATGGATGTGCTTTATTAGCCTCCAGCATGGCCCAACCACATTGAACATGATTCCATATGCATGGCAACTCTCCGCATGTACTTTTTATTGGATGTGATTAATCGTAGCGCAAATTATGGTAGGACAGCTTGCGGCATGTAGAAGAGGGTAGGACAAAAGTTGGCCAGCAACGCTCACTAGCATCAGCTATTTTGTGTAGGTAGCATTTTGCCTATGTGATATGGCACGTTTTCAAGCAGGATATTGGGCGGGACTTGATCGGGAAGGTGGGAGGGATCAGGAAGGTTGTATCTTGAGCCTTCATGATTTGATTTATGAGACTGGGAGGACGCCCCGACGGTATCAATATAATGAGTGTTTGCAATGTTGAGTCCCTTTTGGTTGGATCAAAACCAGGTCATGAGGGGATTTTGTGTTTGTCCTGAAAGGGTTCAAATGTGAATCCTAATTGGTGAACCATCCCCACGGCAAATTGTGTTTTTCTGGTTGTGAATTTCAGTCTAGTGCAGAGTTATATTACACATGCAGGTACCCTTGTATTGTTGAATACAGGGGTATTCAATTGTTGAATAAGGATTTATGATGACGGCTAGTAAATTAGCCTATCCAGTACATACCCAGGGAATACACTGGATAAATGTTTCTGGCATCTTTCATTTGGCTGGTCCCTGGTGGGCCTGGTCGCTGGTGGGCCTGGTCCCTCCAGCCACCAATCACCTTGTCCACCTTGCGATTAATGGCAGTACACTGTATTTCCATTCGTCTTCAGGTGAAGCTACATCATTTGAGCTAAGTTGGTTTCCAATTCTCCATTTCCCAATGCATGTATGCAATCCCACTTCTTGGCAAAGTGTTTCTACAGTGCAGCCCTGGCTAAAGCAGTCATGTGGTTCTCCAGTGTAGGAACTGGCTAACGTTCAGTCACCTTTCTCTGGCCAAGGTGAGCGAAAATCTACGCTCAACTCCGGCCTGCCTATCTCGTAGGAGTATTTTTTTTTTTTTCTCCGTTCTTAATCCAATTGAGTGCCCTTATGCAGCCTGATTGGAGTATTAAGACCCAACACACGGGATTAAAAACGGGGATTACGGATTTAGCGCGACGCGTTGCCAGAGCCAAGGCACCAGCAGCTTGTTCAACCTTAAAGCATAAGCAGTCGGTTGGTTCAGGCTTTACCTAATGCGTCCCTCACCTTCCAATCCCCCTATACTGACCCTCCTTACCCCCACAATTCCCTCTTCAAATCCAGCTCCTTACCAGCAGCTGCTGCCGCTCTGGCAGGCCCCCGTGGATGGGGAATATATGTGACAGCCTTATAGATAGAGGTCTCCTAGATAAGAAGCTGGAGGCTGCCACGCGGCATCTGCACAACGCAAGATGGATCTCAAGCTGACTGGATTGCCATCAAATCATGGATATAAAATTGACAAATGGTTTTGGGTAGGTACCATTGTGTGCCGTGTGAGGTTGTGTTAAAGTGGAAAAGGTGGTTGCCCAGTGTCACCTCCTAATACGAATATTTTATTTTGAAAATAATTGATCTCCAATGGACAAACGGAAGTAAACCTATCTTGGGGGTGACTGGTGGCCTATCTTGGGGAAGTACCAGTATAAAATACTTACTTGTACTGTCATTCTTCTGCAGTGCATTTTAAACACAACACTGCACTGATTAAGGTTAAAGGGAGACGCAGTGACTTTCGGACCGACCCAGTTCAGAGTATTTTTTCCTATTGTTTCCGTGTTGATTTAGTCTCATGCAGTGTCGACAAAGTCGTTGGCGGGTATCTGGAGCAGCAAGAAAAAAAAGGTGTAGCACCAAAAGCTTGCATTGGGCACAGGCTTAAATAACATGGAGCTGCACATCTCCCCCCCAGGCCCCAGGGCAAGCCTGGACGCCAATGAAGGCCACAGGTTGCGGACACACACAAACACACATACCCCCCTCCTCCTCATTCTTGTCTCCTTTTATAATGCGTTTCCTCCCAGATTTGATGTAGTGGTGGGATGGTCAGGGCAGGGGCTGCACCGGCATTATTAAGCCCACTTGAATTAACAGAACAGCCCCCAGCCGTCCCTCTAAAGCCTTCTGGTGGGAGGGGGGTAATCCCCATGGTCCCCTCTCGCCCATTAAACAAACACACACACACACACACACACACACACACACACACACACACACACACACACACACACACACACACACA
>JAOPJO010000017.1:15556173-15567575 GCA_027123675.1 Molva macrophthalma | reverse complement strand
CACACACACACACACACACACACACACACACACACACACACACACACACACACACACACACACACACACGCGCACGCACGCACACACACACACACAAAAAATGGGAACATTTAGAATGCTTTAAAATCATTATAAAATGAGGCAAAAACAAAGACTTCCAAACACGAGTTCTCTGACGTGGAACCTCAACATGCACCCATGGATTCTGGAGTGGGCGGAGCCAGCATTTCACGGAGCGTCAGCACTTGTATGGAGGTGATTTGGGTGTGAAATGCTATGCAAATGTATTCAGTCAGGAGAGAGAGATCACCTTGAGGGCGCCTGAACACAGGAAGAAACACCACTATTTGACTAGCTACTGCAGTGGCGGTCACCTTAACCCACAACATAAAGTTAGACCCAATGTCGTAATAACAAAACAGTTGCGGTCAATAACAGTTTCAAAAAAACGAGACTATATCTTAAATGATACATTTCTAAAGTGCACCAGGATAAAGGTCACCAGGATTTTGCGGTTGTAGAGAAGGTCAAGTTGACACACTCATATAGATTATTGGAGTAACGTTGACACACTGTGTCAACGTTAGCTTATATCTAATACACAATAACATTGTGCAAGTGTACCCACGTCAGTGCTTCATGAGAAACCAAACTCTAACCTGTGGGCCATCTCAGTGACAACACTGCTAAACTGTTACTCTACTTGTTGCAATTGTTGTTGTTGTTGTGGGAATCCATTATCTCCTCCACAGAACGGTGCTAAGGTCAAGAGTCCCTTGCAGACATAGGACTGCAGCTCAGTGCTCTGCGTTGTCGATCCGAGAGGCTTATGCATTTAGCTAAAGGCATCGTTTGTTTCGCATGACACCAAGTTTGCCAAGTCGAATCTGGCACGATTTATAGTGACGCAACTGAAAGCTAAAATACACCATTGGTTGGAGTAAAATAAAGAAATAGCATGATTTTATGATTAATCATTAAGGAACATCATTTATTTATTGTATAGCTCCTACATCCTCTGCTCACACACATACATATATATGAATCAATCAATTATAAGGTCAAATTAATAAATTATACAGTCAATACAGGACATAGTGCCTGAGTCCTTGCCTGAAACAACTATAAATACACACAGGTCCATTCCTACAAAGAAATACATTTGTTTTCCCAAACAATTTCCTAGAATTCTGGTATACATCACGTAGTTATGACACATGTCTGCATTGGCATTAAAGTATTTGTCCAATTACATTGCTCTATTGTCAACTGTAACTCATAGCACAGTGATTGACAGCTAGCTTTGGTTTTGAAAGATTCCAATATCAAGGCGGAGCTCTACCCCAGCCTCCCGACAAACCCTCCCACTTTTTGAAAAGCTATGCCCCGCCCCAACCTCCTGTCTTAAGCCGACGCCTTGTGAAAGACGTTCTAAAAATGCCACCTGACCTCCGTTTGTTAGGGCCTCAAAGTACAATGGAAAACGCTTTGTGAATTCTTAAATTGCTGTAATACTGCAGCCATTGTTTCCGAACACCATGTCACACTTTATACCTACAACACTTTACAGTTTGTCGTTGGCCGATCCCGCTAAAACTCTACCTGTGCCGTAAAGGTTGCTGTTGACGCTACCTGGTTTGTCGGGGCGTTGTGCGGTCGACGGGGCGAGGTTCATCCTCTGTGCTCCGAGGGGTCCGTGGGAGGAAGCTTTGGCGTTACCGTGACTCTCTAGCGGCCCGAGGTCTTTGTACTGATCCGCATCCTCCCTGTGAGAACAACATGTGGTGGGGAACAGGACCAGCTTGTAACATGACATTACCGATGACAATTTTGAACGCGATTTACAGGCATAAGGACAAAATTCAGTTGTCCTTCATTAAAGAAAAAGAGTGCCAGTGCATAATAGATAATCAGAAAGAATGTTATTCTTTAATTATATTTATGAAAGTCAAGTGTGTAATAGTTAGACCTCAGAGAAACAGAGACGCATTTCAATAAAGTGCGCTCTGACCTCAACACCAGCACTACAATCGAGGAAGTGCAAGTCAGTTTTACGACCAATGCATAACAAGATCAAGTCATCACGTCATGCAGTTCCTCATTGTATTAAGAACCAACAAATTGACCAAGAGGACACATTTGTTCTGGGTAGAAGCTAGCTCAATCATCACCTTGCAAAAATCAACAAAAACAAAAACAATGGTTTTGTTTCAGCACACATAGTTAAAAGCATCAAGTAGGCCAATATATTAGTCTATCAGAGAGAAAACCAAAAGCGATTTAGACATAGGTGTTCGGAACAGTCTGATCACCACCAGACCTCACCAGAAAACAGTCCTCCAAACCATCAGTAATGGCTGCTCTGATCATACAAACCACCCTCACACCAGCTACTCAGAATGGGAGTGACTGGTCTTCATTTGATATGAATGTCACATGACCATACATCACATGACCATATAGACTCTTCCACTCAAGGAGCAAACTGGTCTCAGATGGATAGAATTTGCAGAATTAAAATGCACTATCCCCAATATAATTATTTTTCTTTCCCTGAAAAAAAGGTTGACAGTGATATCTACACTGTTCTAACACACATTCTCAGAAGAAGCCCAGACAGATTGTTCAGAATACTGTATTAAACCAAATGTGTCCTGTAGTAAAAACATAAATATAATTGCATAGAAATTTGGAAAACGATGAGGGTGGGATGAACTCCATTCATTATTTTGCTGGGGATTGCTAAAACTCATGATAACATTTTTGTATTTATTAACTATTGGTTTCTGATCAATTAACCTCACAAAGTTGACTGTATACACTGTTTTATAAAAGAATGAATGTGTCCTTGTTCCTGAAAAGAAACTTTAGCATTCGGCATTACCGACGCTAACAAGTCCCAAGACAGGGCCGTAGACGGGGAGAAACACCGATTCTGCCGGCCTAGTGTGCAGCGCGACTCACGTGTTCCCCGACTGCAGGGTGAATTTCCTGCGGCCCATCTTGCCGGCTTGTTGCGTGAAGCACTCGTGCCGCTCAGACTTCTTCCACATGTAGTAATACTGCACACACTCCCCCACCGAGCGCGTTCGTACCTGCGGCGCGAAGAAAAAAGGAAAAAAGGAAATAAAGTACGAGAATTCAGCACCCCCCACACACACACACACACACACACTCGTCGCAGGCTTCATGAAGTTCACGGTAAGACAGGGACGACAAACTAGCGTCACGGGCCGGGATTCCAGACGGAACATCTCGACGTAGTAGCTTCTAAACATCGCCTCGGAAACCAACATGTCAAGTTCCCCCCCGGGGGGCCCCCGTGTTCCGACTATGGCACCATGTTTGCATATTTTAGATAGTCTGGCTCAACAAACGGCTCCACAGGACAGTAGATTACAGTGGACACACGCGCGCGCGCATCATCGCTATGCCGTTCAGCTTGTAGGCAAAGCTCACACGTGTTAGTTAGCCCTTGCATCCAGTACACGAGGGGGCTCACCTTATTGGCCTGTATGAGGTGGAAGTTCTTCCCGTAGGCCCGGTAGCCCTGCTGAAAACCCCTACACTCCTCCTCGCTCCAGGAGCACAGCTCATCTGCACCCACACACAAGAAAAAAGAAGTTCAAATTCTGTTTTGAAATCAAATTGTTTCAAGGAAACTGTTTCAATCAATGTAAGCTATATATTTTCAATAAATATAGCTTTAAAAAGAGCCAGTGAACCCAAAACCGTTTTTTGTTTTAGTTTTAAACACGGTAATTTGTCAACATAGGAATCTTACTGAAATTAGTCCACACTTTAGAGAAAAAGGGTTTTTTGACATTCTCCCCAAAACACTACGTGAACGTTCCTCTCTGCCGCGAACGCAGGTGGCGTTCTTTTCGTGACGTCTGAGTGCCTTTACCGAGGCTCTCAGACGTCACGACCACGATGTGAGGACGTGTGGAGCTCTGTCTGCGTTTCCAGAGAAAGTTGAGCTTTTCGGACACTTGTAGTATAATGCAACGCTGTGTGGATGGTGAAGCTCCGTCTGAGCAGCGGTTTATTTTATGTCCACATCCGAGTGAGGGTTAGGCTCCCCGGACAACTATAGTATAACGCTACGGTGTGTGGCGCATTTCATATACAATACAGCAACGGTACAACGACGGTACTAAAACATTATCACAATGTTGGCGTGGGTCGTAACCATGGGGATAACACGGCCCCCCTCCTAAAACTCGCAACCCAAAACGCATTATTTCAAATCTCATAGTGTTCAAATTCCAGCTGAAACAGTGGGTTAACTGGCTCTTTAAAAAGTGTAATGCAAATTGAACCATTTCTTAGCCACGGATATGGAAAGGTTTAATTTTTATACTTGTAATTTATATACTTGTAACTTGTAAATGTAATTTATTAAAGTGGTCATCTCCTGTAATTTTAACCGCAGTGTAAATCAATTTTTATTCGGGTTAATGTTTGATTTTGTCTTGTTGTCCAAATGGTTATTTTGACAAAAACAGAAATATACTTGCCATTGAACACTTTCACATTAAAATGTAATCTTCTTAGGGCTTCTTCTGCATTGAAGTTGCATTTCACCAGTTCATAGAGGGCCTGAATGTGAACATATTTAAAAAATTACAAAAAATCTTTTCAAAATGACATTTCAAGTTGAAGAATGCATAGAAAGTCCTTTATATTCACAATTAACAAAAACAGAACTGCATGCTTGCGAGTTCTTTAAACATAAAGCCACGTATAATTGTATTATTATATTTTTTAATAATCATTTGTAATAGGTAGTCACAGTTAGTGTTCCAGGATTAGTCTTTGGTCAGCTCCAAATGGAGGTTCGAAGGGGAGAGTCAAAGAGCTGTCTGAAGTAAATATCCAATAAGCGTTCTTTAATGCGATGGCACAAAATGGCAAACTGACTGCATTTAGTGAGAACGTCTCTAGCCCAAGCAATTCCAGTGCCACATATTTTTAAACTCACACTCAACGAAGCACGCAAACATTCCTACATGGCATCGAACAACCTGTGTTTAGGCACCTTAACAATTAGACAAAGAAGAAATCCTAGAGAATCAAACAACAAGCAACATTCCCATTGTCAGTCTAGCTGCTCTACCTCCTCAGCTGCTGTTGCCCTAAGCTACACAGTAATTTACGTTTACATTCACTACATACTCCTTCGGGTGTGGTTCCCAAGTAGACCAACCAGCTTGTAGTATGCAGTAAGCCAGGGTTCCCTAACCCCTAATTCACACCAAATCCGTCACTTAAGCACATAGTAAGTGTCAAACGCTTCTTACAGACTCCTATGTTAATCAACGTTTCAATTCAGACCACAATCGTCGTGAAAAAGGAAGGAATTGACGCCCAAGCGCAGATAACGGCAAACATTTCAGTTCTTCATAACTTTGTAAAATAACATAACTTTGTTTATTTATGATAATAACCAAAATGAGTTCATGATTGCTATTGTCTCAACCCACGGAGCCTGCACTGCAGTGCTCTGAATGAAAGAGCTCAAGCAGGCTGCAGTTCACTTACCGGCCAAAGGGGCCAGTAATGAGAAGGATTCTCTGACCGACACGTAGCATCTTTAACAGAGGAAAGAAGACCCAATCTGTTTTAATGAGGTGAAGTCGGTACCTATAATAGACTTAAGCAATACAAACTGACCGTATCGGAACCGTAACGGAAGAGAAGTTGTGAATTGGATGTGCGTGTATATACGCAACACAGACGCTCTGCTTACGTGAACATGTTGTGTGCATTCGGGTAACCCTAACCCTGTGTAAATCAGTGAAATATATACATATCTAACCTTTCATATTTTAAGGTCATCCCCATGCCCTACTGCGTCCCACGGTGCGACCCATTTATGTGTCGCGACCCACAGTTTGATCACCCCTGCGACGCGCTACCTGCTCGTTGTCACGGACGGTGTCCCCGAGTGCGTTAGTGTAGGGCGCCACCTCCTGGCCGCCGGGGGTCTGGGCGCTACGCAGGAAGCCCTCCACCTCCTGTACGGGCAGCACCCCAGGGGTCCACAGCAGCTGGTCGTCACCATCATAGGCTAAAGATGGTGGGAGAGAGGAGAGGAGGAGAGAGAGAATGGAGGAGGGAGAGGAGGTAGGATTGGGGTTAGGGTTGGATCCCGGGGGAGAAATTAAGAGATCAGAAGGTATGTGGTAGGGATGGGAGAAAGTGTATGAATATAAAAGGAAGAGCCAATAGAGGGAGACATATAATTATATTAAAAGGGAGGAAAAAGAAGATTCTTCATAGGTGGGATTGGAAAATACCAACAAAACCCATTAGTTGTCTACGCAAGCATGAGCTCTTTCTGTAATCTCATCTGAGCCATTGAATGAGAAGCATGTTGAATGAGACTGAAGAAAGGAGACGTGTGGGGCCCAGGTGTGAGGGATGATGGCTTACCTCTGCCCTTGAAGCTGTATGGGCTGAGAGGAGGGATCTGGGCCTGGTACATAGAGCCCACCATGATATCCTGGCAATATGGAGTAGGTACGACATTAACAAACCATGGAAGACAACATGATTTTATGTATTTATTCATGATTATATAACATGTCTGCCATTTGGCTTTTATTCAAAGCATCTTACTATACCCCAAGTGAAGGGTTGGTCACAATAGGAATTCCAGAGCTCCAGCGGTTTACCTTGTGTTCTTCATTGGAGGGAACGGAAGCGCCGTCGGAGTCTTCTTCTGCAGAGCAAACGTCTGTGTGTTCGTCTCCACCTGAGAGACAAAATGTTGTTCTCTCCGTTAAAATCCAGACATCCCATAGCCATGACATTATTTTTCGTACATAAAAATTCACACAAATCAAGACGGGTATGTCAAGGCCAATGACAATGAGAATACAGAGCGTGAATTTCTCCGGGCTGTATTTTTCTGCTGGGCTCATAGGACCAATACTATTTTGAAACGTGAAAATTGTGTGAAACACAATTTTCACATTTCAACATTTCAAAATCACATTTCAAAATTATGTGAAAATTCAAAAGCATTATTTTGCGTCTGTCCCAACACGGCCATGTTGTTGGGCTTAAAACAGAAACGCAATGCTTGCTTATTTTATAACGTTAACCGAACACAAATGTTGTTTAGCCTGAAAGGGGAATCCCACAACAAGGAAACAAGTCCACATTCCATAGACTTCTCTCTGCAGCAGGCTGTGTGACAGCAAGGAGCTGGGGCTGAGTTAGATCGGTGTCTGTGCTACACATGGTACATTTGACTCTGTATTCTAGCAGCTTTTGTACTCCTAGAATGAGACCTGACATATATCAGTACATAATCTGGTATACGAAACCCACGTCTTCACCAATCAGATTCACATAGAGATAGAGATAGATATTTCATAACATACATGTAATGCACCATATTGTCAATCTCTTGACAATGATGAACCCAACAAAGATGACTTTGTTGGTAAACACACAGACAGACAGGGAAAAAGAGAGAGGAATGCAGAAACGTTACTCAATCCAAAGGAAACCCATTGCATTTTCCTTTTATAAAAAAACATTTAAAAAGCATGAGACAAATCAAATAAATAGCCGAGTTATACGACAGGATAGGGAACGAGAGAGAGAGAGAGAGAGAGCGAGCAAGAGAGAGGATGTGACAAGAACGGAAAAACTGTAGGGTGAGAGTGAAAGAGAAAGTGTGCGTGTTACCTCGCAGTCGCCGCAGCAGATCAGAGGTGTTGGAAGTATAGGAGGGCGCGAGGTCATCGTCAGCAGACGGATCCTCTTCCTCATCTCCTGCAAACCTGATGTCCTTGGTCACCTGATCCTGGGACAGAACAACACTGAAAGTCAGTCATGTTTTTAAAAGTTATATAAGAGCCAGTGAACCCAAATCCGTATTATTATTTTTTTTATCGTGGTAATATGTCTCTAATATGATCGTCAACATAGTACTACGTCATTTCGTCACTGATATAAGATCCCAATTCAGAAAAAAAAGGGGTCAAATCCTATATTTTTGGCATTCTCCCCAATGTGAACGCTCCACCCTGCCGCGACCGCAGGTGGCGTTCTTTTCTTGACGTCCGAGTGCCTTTCCCGAGGCCCTCAGGCGTCACGACGGAGAGGCGACGGCGGCGTGGTGTGTGTGTGGCCGTCTGGAGCTCTGTCTGGGCAACGGTTGACTGCGGCGTCTGAGAGAACGTTTAACTTTTCGGACACTTGGTAGTATAACGCCACGGTGCGTGTGGATGGTGTTGTACGCTCTGGCATACCTGCGGTTCATCTGAGTGAACACCCTAATCCAGTTGCTGGAGATGCTGCTCTGGTGGGTACTAGCAGCACATCTGCGATTGCTGGAGCTAAACATGTAGGTGAGAGAGCCGCAAAGGGTAAACCACTGCTCATCAACACCGTGAGCCACCGGTAGAGCCAAACAGGGCGGGGCTAGAGTTAGAACTATTGATTCAGGAAAAACCTGCACGTGAGGGAAAGAAAAAAGAAAAATAAATACAGTGGTTGAAACTGAGTTCAGGAATGGAGGGGGTCCAGATTCGATGGGCCCCCTTTATAACTGATAAGCAAAAAAGAGAGGTTTAAGGAAGTGCCTACAGAACATGTTTGTACGATATACTCATGTCATTATCAATGTCCCCTATGCTGTTACTCTGTGTGCCAAAACGTAACTTTACTATTTTTCATTTTTTTACTGTGTAACCTCATAACAAAGAAAGAATGTATTTACTCTTTGTCTGATTATATAAGCGATTTTCCAAAAAGCATTGCAATCTCTTCTTCCTCTTCTTTTTACATGAATGAGTTGTTTAAGCCCAAAAAGCGCTCTTTGTAGTGTTGTAGTGTAAGTATCCAGTGTGAGGCGGTAACAGAGGATGACATCATTGTAGGGTGCCCCACCTGCTGCTGAGGGGGTTTCCAACTCCGAGCAGCTAGCAGCACGAGGGGTTCACGAAGAGTATCAACTTTTTAACTATTCTAACTATTTTAACTAGAAAACTTGCTGACTATTGTATCAATTAGGCGATACAATCTTGCCGACTATGGTATAAACGGAAAATACGCCTACTAGATCTCCCCTATAAAAGATGGGGATACACTAGAACTAGACCTGGAGCTGGGACCTGGACTTGGACCTCGGGAGTGGACTTGGAGACTGAAGGAAAAAGGGTGACTGTATGGAGATGAAATGTAGGGGGAAAATCAAGGAAGATCCAGAACGAGGACGAAGAACAAAGGACCCAAGTTTCCAACTCCCTTCAGCAGAAGATTTTCTTTTTTCTTCTTCATGGAAGGTAATCTCTTTTTGATTATATATGTTATTGAAATAAATATTCAGTCTCCAAAGGACTTGGACTAAAGACATTTCTGGTTTCTACTGTGCTTAACCACCCTCGCTAAAGTACACATACCCAAAAAACAAGCTATAAACATGAAATAAGAAATAGACCTCATCTTTACCATGGGGATACCCAATACTGGATTGTGCACGAAATAGTAATACTACGAAGGAGTCCCAGGGAGGTAAGGGCTCTTACCCCGACCGTCAGAGAAGAATGAAACAGGTAAGGTTGAATGAGATCTCTAAATGAGATATTGGACAGAGCTCGCTTGGGTCTAGCCTCTAACTTGGGAGATTGTTAACCAGTGACTGAAATCCATCGTAGGCGGGAACAAGAGTCATAGTCCCATCATAGAAAACTCTTGGATCAGACAACATGGCGCCAAACGTGGGGCACTCACAACTCCTGCACTTTGGGTATCTGTCAACGCCGGGAGTAAAGCTTGTGCATGAAGAATTACTGCCCTTCTGTCGAGATGCGTAGAATCGCACAGTGAAGAAGTCGTAGAAAAGAAAAGATAGGGGGTTCTGGAGGTGTCTGTCTGTTTTGTAAGACAGATGTGTACCAACGAAGGATATATAAAATAGCTTTGAAGGCCGAATTTGTACACTCTAGGAACAGAGTTAGAGAAAGACTTGACACTTGTAATTAAGTGCCTAGTAAAACCTATGACACCCGGGGTGGCTCCCCTCAGAGAGGACCCGGGTTAAGGATATGGTCGAAGGCAGGCTCTGCTTGTTTACCGTTAGAGCAGGGTTTTTTGAAAATTCCACGACTTAAAAATAAACTTTTGTGATCTACCACTTTGCACGAGCATTCTAGTTTTTTGCAGACTTGAGAGACTTATGTGTATTCATTGTTTAGAAGTAGGAGGAGGTTCGAAAAGGGTTACAAACCATTTTAAAAAACTATAAAATGTTTTAATACCTTGCAACTAAAGTCATTTGAAAGCAACACAGGAGTTGAAGACAAAGAAAAGGGCTGTGACCCAAAAAAGAGAGCTTCAAGCATTCTGAGTAAAATGATTTGATTGTATTAATTGTTTTTAACTACAATAGATTTAAATTAGTTTATAATCATTTAGAAAACTGACTGGGTGTTTTATTGCCTTGCATGAAATCATTTGCAATAATAGTTTAATTACCAAAGTAAGGTTTTGACTTGTTGCAAAGCACAGTGATTTATGTGTATACACAGTGTAGAACCAAGGAAGGTCTATAAATGATTAAATAATGCAAATCAACGGTTTGTTTCCCTAAAATAAATAAACAATTAAAGCGGGACTAAGTATAAGATACTTTAAATTCTTTAAGTATAAATCGTAGCTATTAAAATAGAGTTATGGCAAACAGGACGACAGCAAATTCCACCGGTACGTTTTTCAATGACGAACCTGCAAAAGCAATAAGGGCAAGTTCCTCCGAGGCAGAGGGAATAGGAGCCTTAGGAATCCCTATTATGATTCCCGAATAGAGGAGATGACATTTTACAGGACTCTGATGATGAAATAGTTTGCGAAAGAAGCAAACCACCCTCATATCAAGACGCGATATAGAGGGAGTAGCCGAAGCAAGATACGAACACACACACCATGGCTCTCTTAGTGAGCTACGAGTGCCCCTTAACCCACGCCAACGTGGTGATCGTGAACAACTGACAGCTGGGAGATTAACACTCAGAAACACAGACGCTTCGATCGAAGGGATCTTGGATCCATGTAACGAATGTGCCAAAGGGAGTCACCGTAAGAGGGTTAGAATAGATGATCTGCGTTCTTCGCATATATTCTCTCTTCGTAAAGAAATGAATGAAACAACAAAGGTTAGGGTTATTTCCCTCAGAGTAGAGAAGCCCTCCCTTCCTCTTTCTGCCGCTCTGAGGAGGGAATGGGCTGACTCCCCACACCCACACCAGCCCCCCATGGATAGCAGAGAAACCATCCCCCTTTTCTCAATAGGAAAAGGAAGAGATAAGGCGCACACACACACACACACACACACACACACACACACACACACACACACACACACACACACACACACACACACA
>JAOPJO010000017.1:15545309-15556073 GCA_027123675.1 Molva macrophthalma | reverse complement strand
CACACACACACACACACACACACACACACACACACACACACACACACACACACACACACACACACACACGTCAACATCATTGACATGATGTTTATTAACAATGACCAAAGTAAAATATCAGTAAACATTCTGGCAGGCATGCCTAATGAGATAGAAATACATTATCCAAGAATATAAATAACGCTATGGGACAGAATATCTTAATTGAGACTTTTCAAAGCAAAAAAGAAACAGAAAGAAGTGACACACAGAGATCTGTGGGAGGTAATAGTAGAAAAAACAGGAAGATCACATATAACTTGTAAAAGTTATATAACTTGTAAAAGCTCGCTCAGTCCAGAAGTTGGTCGGAGGGGATAAGTGGCCTAGAGACCAAGATGGGACCAGAAGAGTACCGGTCTCGGAGGGCCTCTCCTTTGTCAACCAGATCCCTAAGGGACTGGGTCACACCAGGTATGCACCGACGCATGCCTGGTTGAAGGTTGCTGGCTATTCCGTCTAGAACCTTTATTCCGTCTTTAAGAAAGAAAAGAGGAATATATGTCGTCTTCTGGTAATGAGTTGTACATGGGGTGGTCATATCACATGCGATCACCCTTCCTGCTAACAAATGTGGATGTGTTTTTGATGGACTTCGCAGGAAATTATGTGAAGAATGCAAAGATCTCACTATAACCACAGGCCTCAGGTATGGCTCGAAATAGAGTCCCACCAAAACCGAGAATTGTAATAGTGCAGGAGGAGATGAATGGAGATATTATTTCTCCTCGAGCTTGGCTAGAGCCTAAAACTTCCTTTGAGGCCCAGGACTTGGTCCTACAAACTCTTAAGACTTGGGGAGAACCAGGACCACAGAGAGAACAACTTCTGGGCTATCACAGAACTAGTGGGCTTCTGAGAATAATGACTACTAAAAGTTTGGAGGGCTGTCACTTATTTGAACCTCAAGAAGACCACACCAGTGTTGTGGTAACATGGGCTAGGATTTTTATGGCCCTTATGGAAAATGATGATTATCATTGGGAAAAGTTTTCAAAAGATGCCGAAACCGAAATGGATCGGAGTGCTCATGATAATGAGTTTAAATATGCCTTTACAGAAGTGCATAGATACAGACTACCCCAACTGGCAAAGTACAGAAAGAGGGTAGTACTGGAGATAGTTGAGGAACCAAGGTTTAGAGTAGGGTGAGGGCTGGCCTCAGTAGGGGTCTTTGATGATCTACCTCCCGTTGAACCAGTGTGTAGAGTGGAGGTAGATTGCCCTAACCCTTCAGGGGGAAGGGGATTTCTCCCTGTCAACCATTGTTTCTACTGTCTCCTCTCAGGAATATAAAAATCCAAGGACGACCACCTGTGGCTGTCGACGAAATTGAAGGCAGCAGGATGTTGGATCCATAAGTAGGCCAAGAATGGATTTGGTCCAGGAGGAGAATTATGAAATTAAATCTCAAACTCCGGCCGCAGAGAACACAACAAACAGGAAATGTGTGGTCGGGAGTATAAACCATGCGGTAAACATAATGCAAACACATTGAAAAATATTTTTGCCGCTCTGGCTATGATCATACTAATAATACATGCACTGAGTAACATTGGTGCAAAGAACCCACAATTAACAGAACTGTATATTCTCTCAGTTGAATTAATTAATTGTCATTAATTGTCTGAAAGCCACGGCCATCGTAGGAGGTTGGCCAAACTTCCTTGGAGTTTACACATTGGTCTCATATAAAAAGACGTATGTGAACAACATCACCCTGGCTATTGGAGCCATTAAGCAACTGTTACAACACTTGAATTTCTCCTCACACAACCAAAACACTTGGAAACATTATAAGAAGTAGAGAGAGGGCCTGGAAAGGACTCGTTGCACTGATAAAGTGACAGGTTTTAGTACCTTGTCTTTGGCCATGAATTGCGCTATGGGGTTGTATATTACCATCACCATAACTGATGTTCAGGCTGCAAAAACAACCTAAGTACTGGAATCTAGTAATTGTAGTTTCTCCCTGCTCCAACCGGGTGTGCTCACGCTGTCGTTGGGACACACAAGAATAGCTCGCCATATATCTACAGATGACATCTATCCTACCTTCGCAGATCTGAAACTGGATTAGCACAAACCCATGGCCTGCCGATGAAACTAGAAATTCGCACCCTCCTGTACTTCAGGAAGTGGACGATGAGCTACTTTCTGAAAAGGGGTGGACCTGACGATCAGGTCCCATTACCATTACTGGAGCTAGCGTGTTGTTGGGGGGGAGGTCACTAATAAGGACACCATTAAATTCCCCTTGAAAATTGGTAGAACTTCTGAAATTGCTTCATATCACCCATCTAAACTTAAAAATTCAGAGAATTTCCCTGGTTGAAAGACACTACAGGCATGTGTCTGAGGCCCGATCTCAGGGATGATTTAGATGAACAACTGGAATCCACCTGCAATGTGTGGTATATGGACTTATCCATCCCAGGAGGCTACAAATGGAATCAGACATATTACAATCATGCTGCATGTCATAGAGTAGAAACATGTGTAATAGGAATTGGTACAGCATGGGGACAGAAGACGTAATAAGGCATGCTCTACCGTGCTTCAGAAGACACGGCACGCCTTTTTATGAGACAAGAATGGCTAGCCACCTATTGGCGACATGTCACTAACGAACCAATCAATACCCATGATTGGGGTCCTGATGTACTGCCAGGGGTTTTAGAGGGGGAAGGATCCTCAATACATAAAGAGATGGACGGATTAGAATATTGGTTTCAACCCAAGTTTGAATGGAGACAAGGTCGAGCAAAAGGTTATTCCTATTGGGAGGCAAGGATAGTTACTGGGGAGGTTGATTTGACCCGACCTGATGATAAAGGGCTAATGGTTTGAAGATTTTATAGAGAAGATGGGAAGGAGAATATATTCTCGGCGGATGGCGTCAGATCACTATAGGTGTGGTGGGACCACCAGAGGCTTGTCTGTTGAAATCTGCTCCAGACCCAAGAGGCAGAACATTGCCTATAACACCAAGTTACCCACAGCTATCCACAACTTCACTATGCCTGGTCTAAGAATGTGTTTTGTACGGGAAAGGCTAGACCTATCAACCACCCATTTTTCCTAGGTGTAGCATTCTCTGACATGGGTTGTGGGAAAGCAGAAATCCACAGAGTTGTGAGCTTGAACACAGGGAGGTTACAATCATTGAAAAACATAATAAAAAGAAGGTAGAGGAGAAAGCTAATGAAGTAATACGCGGTGTTAAAAACGTTGGGGAAACCATAACAACAACAACCACATCCTCATCATTTTGGACTACGATATGTATTTGGAAACAGTCGCATTATATTATAGCTGGGGCAGTAGCAGTAGTTGTAATGGGGGCCTTAGAAAAGATTGGGGTTTTACCGGTCTGTAGGGGTGCTGTCAAACTAGCCTGCAAGAAATGGTTGTTTTTGGCTAACCAAAAACAAAAGGCTAACCACTGACGCACGAGCGCGACTGGGCTACGGAGGTGTGGAATAGGGCATGTTGAGCTCGAGCAGAACGCAAACGAACATCTTCATGGATACTTGGAAAGGAAAAATAATCTTCACGTACTTCAGCCTATAGATGCCCTCAATTCCTCTCCATTTCACTCGGACTCCACCCCCCCCCCCCAAAAAAAAAAGCGTGATCTGCATGATTCACATGGGTCATGTTTTCAGGCCGGAAAATACGGAATTCCGGATTAATCCAGAAAAATCACATCCCTGAATCTTATAGGAGATTGGAGGGAGGGGGCGAGGGTCCTATGGCCTATTGTAGGTCGGCCTGAGCCCCCTTCCATCTTATTTTTCATTTTCCTGACATGGACCTTGACCTTGGAATCTAGGACAGGTGATTAATATGTTGTTTTTCCATTGTGTTTAGATCTTTGGATTTTGTTTTCACTACACATGTATTTTCTTTTTTTTTTTCTTTTTAGATGTTTTATTATTCACTTTTTTTATGATCCATTTGACTCACTCGATTACATTTACCTTTTATATTCATGTGTTTGACAACGATGGTTGTTTGTTACTTTTTCTTATTTTTCTTTGATTTATTTCATTTTTTGAGGTTTTGTTGTATTTTGTTTTGTGTGACAAATGCCTGTTGGAACATGCTCTGAAAGTGTTTAGGTGTTAACGAAGTGTGTCTTTGGGTTCATGTGAGGATGTATCAATAGGAGGTGACAGAAGGTGTTACAGGGGTGTAAGTGAAGGTCTCAGCGACGAGCGGCGTCAGTGAGATTTTGCTGCTTACAACCGTTGTGTTATCTCTGAATATGACGAACATCCCTGTGCCCACCACTTTGTTCAACTCTGTTAGAGGTCCTGCCATTTCTGCCATGGTGAGTCCTGGGTTCAGATTTTCAGAGGATAGGCTAGAGGTATGGGCTCTGGGATGGTATCATTGTGCCACCTGAGTTATGGGGTTATGATGGCATGTCCGTATTCACACTGGTAATGAAGAGATGTTTTTAGTTTCAATATGTTTACTTAGTATTCGTTTTTCACTGGACTTATGTGCATCAGGCTGACCATTGGACACAGCTTTGAGCTGATTTTGGCCTTTTGTTGCATTCTGATCAGGTTTTTCTTAGTGTATTTTATTGTGTATTCTTAGTTTGATATTTTTTCTAATTAGTAACTATGTCTTGGCCAATAGTTGTTTGTGTGTTTATTATAGTGATGCCTCCGAAGGTACTTTATATTACTTATGTGTATGAATTGATGGTTCTTTGACTCTGCCGGCAAGGAGGAAAGCTCCTTTGGCTGTTTTCTGATGGGCCTTTTGACCTCCCAACTTGTTGTGTCTATACAGCAGGGTATTGGAAGAGATGGCCTTAAATCCTGCAAAGTGCCACAAGAGTGAGGAGTCCCAGGGCGGGACACCACCTGGCCTCTGTAAGGTCATCCACCTGGAGGGGAGGTTAACCTACTGCCTTGGTATATATGTTTCTCTGTGCTCTAACGCGTGTGACGTCTTGGAAGGACCGGCCGAGGTCGGTGTCAATGCCTCTCTCGCTTTTAGAGCGATGGAAATGTATGGGGACAGTTACCTGTGTGGCTTCTCACACAGGATGTTGAATGCGTCTTTTCTGTGTGACCTCACGCTGGTTCCTGGGTTTAGACAAGTCTATCGGACTATTTGGCACAGGCCTTCTGCTGGATACAACTGGGCTGTGATGCGTGACCTCAGTGGTTTCAGTATGGTTGTTCTGCTGTCCTATGCTGGGGGACCGCCTTGGCCTTACTATCAGGGCCTGAAACCTTTTCTTCTGGGGGGCGTTCCCTTAGATGAAGGAGAGGGTGTTGTACGCGAGAATAAAGGAAGATCCAGAACGAGGACGAAGAACAAAGGACCCAAGTTGCCAACTCCCTTCAGCAGAAGATGACCATCTGATTTTCTTTTTTCTTCTTCATGTAAGACTCTGAAAAACTTCTGTAAGGTAATCTCTTTTTGATTTTATATGTTTTTGAAATAAATATCCAGTCTCCAAAGGACTTGGACTAAAGACATTTCTGGTTTCTCCTGTGCTTAACCACCCTCGCTAAAGTAGACACACCCAAAAAACAAGCTATAAACAAGAAATAAGAAATAGACCTCATCTTTGAATGAAACCTAGTAAGGATGAATGAGATCTCTAAATGAGATATTGGACAGAGCTCGCTTGAGTCTAGCCTCTAACTTGGGAGATTGTTAACCAGTGACTGAAATCCATCGTAGGAGGGAACAAGAGTCATAGTCCCATCATAGAAAACTCTTGGATCACACAACAATGGTGAAGCTCCGTCTGAGCAGTGGTTTATATTATCTCCACGTCTGAGTGGGGGTTAGGCTTCCCGGATACACATAGTATAACGCTACGGCGTGTGGCGCATTTCATGTACAACATCGCTCATTATAACGCTCCTACACAATGACGGTACTAAAAAAGTAACACAAAGTTGGCGTGGGTCGTAACCATAGGGATAACTGGCCCCCCTCTTTGCTAAAACTCTCAACTCAAAACACATTTTTTTCATCTCATAGTGTTCGAATTCCAGCTGAAACAGTGGGTTCACTGGCTCTTTAAGCAAATGTCCTCAGTCTACATGTAGGCATCTTTGAGCCTGACGCCGCAAGCTTAGTTCGTCGAATAGCCGACATGGGTCTCTACATTAACGGTGTAGCAAAAAATGTCCACTGCCGTGGATTACGTGCTCCAAATATGCATCTACACATCGGCTTGCAGAACCATCAATGTAAGCACCGGTTTAGAGACGCAGAAGTATGATTCAACCTTTACCTCTCTACTTATTAAAGACATGCATCTGCTTTGAATAAAAGGATCTGCTAAATGACTAAATGGCAAATCAAGTGTCATAAATTAATCGTTCTTTGATCCATGTGTCGGTATGTACAGTATGTAGGACACTGAGACAAGTGTTTTGAAGTACATCTAAGCACGCAGGACGATGTACAACAAGCTATTTCATGCTTAAAAGGGTACAAAGTCGTTTGCTTGTCACTGAGGCCTATAGTGGAAGCCTAGGGTTACTCTTCTCCTTTTGTCATTGGTCATCATCATGTGACATTTGATTAATGTATTTCTAAGGCATTTGTAAGACAAACGGTTACAGATAAAGCTGGGAATAGATACAGCGCAAGACATGTCAGTGGAGTTTGCCTGAAGGATATGGCACACAAAAGACACATTAACTTCTCTGCTATTTTGTTCCCCAGAGTGCCATTTAGAAGACCACTCAACTTCTAAAGGATGTTTTACTATTTACAGAGCCTTATCACAGCATTTTATCCCTTTTCAGGGCTAGCTGAAAAGGTATCATACTTAATTAATTAAGCAGGTATCGCTAAGTGGGACTATTTGGCAGTGGTGGGTTTGTTAAGCGCAGATGTACACATGTCGCGCTTCATAACCATGATGACAACTAAAAAGCCTCACATTCCTCCACACGCTCAAACTTCCACATTGCCTTCGCAAGGTCTTCCCGCCGAGGATAGAGATGCGTAAAGATGCCTTGCAGAGGGGACTTCCGCCAGGCACGTGCTGAAGGACAGAGAACCAGGGCCCCACCCGATTGCAGGTCTGACATGCTCTACCACCTGAGCTGCAGGAGGTCCCCCCAAACATTCCTTACCTTGTCCAGTGTGATGCAGGGCAGGCTGGCAGCCAGGTGACACCGGTCCCTGCCTGGCTGTAGGAGCTGGCCCGGGACCTCATAGCCGTACAGAGCCAGCAGCTCCTCCAGGGGCAGCTCGCTGGCCTTCAAGCACAAAGAAACACGGAGGAGGAATGGGAGAGTAAGTGATAGAGGACAATTAATTTACCAAGAGCAAGGTAACGAAAACCTTTGGTAACACAGTAGGGCTTTGCCAGCAGTTACAGCATGTTTCTGCTAAGTAATAGGCAGTTTCAATTGTTAGTAAAAGGTTATCCTTCAGTCTGTTAAAAAAAACCTGATGATATCTTTTAATTTCACATTTATTTTACTACGTTAGTCTCATTGAGGTTTAGCACCTGTTTTACAACAGAGACCTAGTTAAGACAGCAGGAAGTCTCCATTTGAAGTAATACATAACTACCGAATATACAACTACATGACTTTTAACTAGCGTATTAGTTTCCAACTTTTAACTTCAATGGATATAATGCTTGTACATCAGAATGCATCATGGGATTTTTTGTTGGTGATACTCCACCATATTGAGAGGACTCAAGAGAGTTGTATCAAACACAACAATGACTCCTCATAATGACTTAACATTTCAAGATGAATTACTTAACAATGACCCAAAAACCATACTACCAACATAATAACATTCCAATGCTCCTATCCTTCCAAAATGGCGGCTGCCATTGCAATGTGACGTTGCGATGAACATACCCTCTAGGCTTTATCTGGTCTACTACACACCATATCTAGAGTTTAACAACCCAGTTGGCTATCAAAAATAGACAACGCAAGTCAACAATCTTGAGCGCCAAGTTAAGAGCCAGCATACTGTTTGGGACGGAGCTGCCATCTTCATGGGGAGAGGACGTGGCTGGAGCCGTTGGCGGTTCTCCAAGTCCTCTAGGGCTGTCTGTGTGGACCCCTGTTGCTGTGACTGCTGCTTGTGGCCCTCATCGCTGGATCTCCACACCTTCGCTAGGCCATACGGACCACACTCAGGCCTTGAACCCATTTAACCTTCTAGGGGCCACACACACACACACACACACACACAGACATGCACACGCACAAACACACAGTTGATTAAATGTAGCAACATTTGGCCATCAATGATTCAAAACAAACACAACATGTGTGATAAAAGTATATTGCAGGGTAAACATGAGAAGTAAAGCGCACTTCAGCAGGTGTACATTTATGTGCGTGAACAGAAGTAGTAGGATGGCCTATCTTTGGTCATCTCTTTATAGATCACCTGACGTTTTCTGACTATCGTTTTCTGGCTCTCGTTTATCGACGAGAGCCACTCAGTTAATTGTGGACTATTGTGTTACTTTATGCGTTACAAAGTGGGTTGAATTGAACTTTTAAAAGTTATAAAACTTGTAAGGCAAGAAAAACAATCCCACGAAAGCATATATTGAAGACACGAGACATTTTGGCTAGCTAGTTTTTGCAACGACCGAAGCAGACGTCTTACGTTCACCGCTGTTTACACGCCTAGAACCGACGCTAGACCACTTTCTTAAAATACCCGATCACTTGAATAACCATAACGATATAAGCGTTCTTTGCAAACAAAAAGTTAAAAGCGTAAAAAGTTAAAAGTCGTGTGTTTCTCGCCCACCCCCACGTCTCACCCCGCCCAGTGGCGCTTTCCTGTAACTCGGTGCTGAACGCTCCTTCCTCTGTCTCTGACTCACTACAAGTGGCTGGAGAAGGAAATAGTTGTTTCGTGCACATCCGAACAGGCCGGTAGAATAGTTTGGTCGGCTAAAAGTCTGACATCGCTTTAAAACTTCAACCACTCACTTTGATACTACAGAGCACACCAGAAATAGTTCAGCGCCACTTTATATCTATCCGCCTCTACTGTTTTAATGTCAAGGCGAAGGGGAATGACTCTTTAAAGCGACGAACGCGGAGTGCGGCGTTACGATACAGAGAGAGAGAGAGAGCGAGAGCTTCTCCCGTATTTATATTCTTCCCCGCTCTCTCTCACACAAAGTTTACCGGCAGATAGACGGATCGACCCACAAGATAGGATCGATTTTGACGTCGTGATCGTGATGAAAACGGCTCGCTTTCTTTCTCATTCGCTCATTACATTCCTCATTTTGCTCACTTACTTACCTCCGCCATTCCTTTTCTGCGCAGGCTTGCAGTATTGCCCGGATGTTGTAGATCTGTTCTCTGTACAGCTCGGGTTATTGCAGTAACGTTTGAGCCCTGCAACTGCATTTGTTTGCCTATACCACAAACTACAGCAACGCACAACGTAGGCGGAAAAAACACATGCATAAAATACATAAAGATTTCATCTCGATACTTTTATTTCCCCCCACGTGATACGTGTCAACTACGTGTGACGACCATGACCACTGCCCAACTTTATTTCTAAAGTTTTCCTATGCCTATACATTTTGTGACATACCTACAATAATAGTAATGATACAAATAAATAATGGTGCTTACCAAATCGTGGATCATTTGCGGGTATGCTGCAGTACAATAAATAATAGGCTGAATAATAAAAAATATATAAGATTCTAAATGAAGCCAAAATTCAAATTGAAGTAAGACTGCAAGAATGTGTGGATTTTCTCAGTGACAACAATATTTTAAGAATGATTGAGAAAAACACTTTTTCACTACCACGAGATCTCGTGATATTTTCCAATTCACTAGGTGAACTATGGACTAGGGGAACCTTAAAGCTGATATAGTGTCTTCCATGAAATTATTGTCGATATGACGTATGAGGCTATAGCTCATGGCTCCTATGTAAACTTTGGGTGGGGACAAGACCTGACCAAAACAGATAAAGACGCCTATGAGTGCAGCGTACATGGTCTTTATCTCCTTCAAGAGACTACCACAAAAATTAATTTCTAGCCATTTCTAGCCGTTTGTAGCCATGCTATATTATTTTTTATGTGGCCGTGTTTGTTTGTGTGATATAAAATTGGGTGGTATACACAGCATAAAACGCATATAAAGCATCATGCTTCCCCATTCTGTAGTGTGTAGTGTACCGAAACCAAAATAATTGAAAATGACCTTCAGTGTTTGGTTTGGATAGGTCTGCAAAACAATGTATAGACATTCTATGGAACTATTTATATAGTGGAAGTAGGGCTAAATAAGCGTAACAAAGCTGGGTAAACGCATGATAGGCCCGAATCAATGCTTGTATTCAACAATATAAACAGCCTTGAACAACAGCTGTTCACAATTATCCCTTAAGGACAATTAAGACTCCAAACCACAAAGTGTGCTGTAAAATAAAAAGAATGTCTTTCTAAATTGTGCTTCCCTCTGTCCATAGAAAGCATGGAAGGAGCTGCTGTCCAAAAAGCTATATGAGACTCATGACATTCCATTGGTATACCAGAATGTTCACATGTTGGGAAATAAAGTGAAAAGATAAATAAGAAGTATAGGGCGGGGGGGGGGGGGGGGGGGGGGGGGGGGGGGGGGGGGGGGGGGGGCGGGGCGGGGGGGGGGGGGGGGCGGGGGGGCGGGGGGGGGGGCGGGCGCGCGGGGGGGGGGCGCGGGG
>JAOPJO010000017.1:15420437-15439081 GCA_027123675.1 Molva macrophthalma | reverse complement strand
ATTACTGTAATGTAATGGTCAATTAATGCTTAATGTAGATTATTACACGGCTTTGTTAAATACTTGATTCTGATTGGTCAGAGGCCTGTTATTTCTGTATAACAGACCGGTGCTATGGATGCTATTTCAAAGCATAGAATGTAACTCACTATATATATATTTTTTTTTAGAGGAAGCAATAAAATAATTAATTTTTAAAAATATTTTGTTTCAAATTAAAGAGAGGCTACTTGAGTAAGTAGCCTCATACTGAACGGGATACAACTTCAGGGTGATTCAAGTTTCGGAACTCCTTCTGGACAACATATCTGGATGATTTGAGGTCCTTCCTAGGCTTTGAGTTGAAATGTTGCAGGTAAAACATGTGCACACACAGGGAAGGCACTGCAAACAACAACAACCCGTGTGGATAGGCAGACAAATGTGCACGCATGTTTACACACACTCACACACGTGTGCAAACACACATGCATAGGAATACACACACATGCACACACGCACACACACACGCATGCACACTCTCCCTCTCTCTTTTTAGTTTGCCGTGTCTTGCATTTCATTAAAGGCCAGGTGCTGGGGGCCCGAGGGGAAGATCTCAGAAGGGGCGGGGGAGCAAGCAGGTGAGGGAGGGAACGCACGGATACACAGAAAGAGAAGTTTGTGAATTTTTTGTAGAATAAAGTGAAGAAATAAAGCGGAAAAGAGATGGACATGTCATTATACCAGTTGAGAGAGAGAGAGTTGTGCGTAGAGGAGTAGACGGGGCGAGAGTACAGTTATATAAGGCGGCATGGAAGTGAACCAGAGAGCACGACCATGAGAGCACCAAGTCTAGGATAGTGGGGTATGACATTAGACATTTGTGTTCATTGGGGCAAGGTGTAAAGGAAATGAAGGGTGGACATTAACAGGAAGGATGGACCACCTTCCCCCCCCAAAATAAGCCACTAAGCCCTACCAGATCCTGATTTCCACTGAGCTGCGCATGTAGATTTTTACAGAATTTTAATGAGAACCACTGTCGTCCCTGTCGGCAAATTCTTTCAAAGAAAGGTAATGCATGCATAACATGTGTGAGAGTGAGTGAGTGAGTGAGTGAGTGAGTGAGAGTGAGTGACTGAGTGACTGAGTGAGTGAGTGAGTGAGTGAGAGAGAGAGAGAGAGATGCTTGCAAATACCTGCATGAGACAGCAGCCTTCTCCTTTAGCGCTGACAAAGAGACCTGTAGGGATACTGGGGATCTGTGGAGAGAAAGAGAGACAGAGAGAGGAAAGAGAGAGACAGAGAAAGAGGGAGTAGGTGGAGAGAAGAGAAGAAATATATAAATCAAGAAAATAGCAGAGGGGGAAAAAAGAGGAAAAGTTTGAGAGTGAAAAGAGGAGAAGAAATAATAAAATAAAAGATAAAACCCAATAAATAGAATGAAAGAAAAATAGAAGAGGTCCAGGATAGAGAGAGAGAGAAAGAGAGAGAGAGAGATGAGGCAGAGAGAGGTGAATGAGTCATATGTCAACCAAATGAAACCCTGCTACACTGCCATACTGCCACCTGTGGTTCTCTGGCTACTAACCAGCGGGCAATAATTGGCTCCAATTAACATGACACCACTAATCACAGCAGAGGAACCCAACTGGCACTGGAGGGAGCTCCTAATACCCGCTCATCTGGACTGATCTGGGGCCACGCTGGACCGGCCACAGTCGTTTATGGGAAGTTTTTAATGAAAGAAGGCAGTACAGTGAGGTTATTAAGCACCAAGTTTTACTTGGCGTGGTTGGGTAGCGTGAAGCGGTCCTGGCCATGGCACAAACAAATAAAAACAGAGAGGTGAAGAGAGGTTTAAACGCTTGAGCATACTGAAACGCTTTTTAATTGGCGCCTCTGTGAACTGGAGTCAAGTGGGGAAAGGGGGTGTTTACACAGCGGTGCATAGATTACTATTCAATGGTTCAAGGGTAGCGTCTTAACGGTAATCCCAAACAGTGGTGACCATGTGTGCAGCAGATCCCTTTAATCTTCAGGGTTTGTTGTCGTACTTGGTAATGAGTCAATATTAGTAGTACCTTGGCACTCTGGAGGATCTTCTTGTTCTCGCGGTGCAGTTCGAAAGTCTCCTGGAAGTCCAGGTTGGTGGAGGCCAGGGAGATGGTGAGGTTCACCCCGCCCACGTAGGACAGGATAGCGTACTCAGACAGCGCCTGCAGAGCCACACATGTGTCCTGGCGTGCGCATAGATTGTGGATAAGACGAGAAGTGAGCCGAAATGAGCCAGACGATAAGACGAGGCAAATGGTTATACAACCACGCGTACTTCATTTCTTTGTCAACACTAAGTCACCAAACCATTTCATTGCCGTGATGTGAGGGGGTGTGATGTATTTTGTCAACACCGCAATGGTTTTTATTGGCTTTTAGAGCAAACCGATTGTTGGCTTAATTACATCATGGGTAAACCCTGTCATATTGATGGCAAGAGAAGAGTCTTTTAAATGCCATTCATTGTTATTTTGTCCTTTTAGCAGACTTAGTTTGGACTTTAGATACATGATGTCATCATGGAGCAGGTAGGGGTCAGGTGTATTGCTCAATGTTTCCTAGTGTTTATCAAGCAGACATGGGGGATCAAACCCAGAGCCCAGTAGAGTGCCCTGCCCAATGAGTGGAGTGAGGTGTAGGAGGTGCAGCCAGGGCTGTGTGGGTCACCTGTGTGGAGGAGAAGCCCCCCAGGGCGTTCCTCTGCTGGGAGAGCCATTTGACCACGGGCAGGGCCGACGCCACGTCACCCAGGAGGGTGTACGTCAACAAGCCATAGGCTGTCATCTCCACCTCCGCCGACACCACTATGGAGAGATGGAGAACTAGGAATGAACCTAATCTTATGCTACTACCAGAGGTTAAAACGTTGAAATATTTACATTGTTTTGAAACTTGAAGTTTGGTTGTGTTAACATTCTCTTATGCTCTCTCCCTTCTTTATCTGCGATAAGATGGCCAAAACGTGTCTGGTGGTTGGCACCACCTGGTTGTTGTTGTTCTGTATTATTGAAAGGTAAGATCTGAAGATATCATACCTGACTGGGATAGGCCATCACTGAAGCCCATAAACGTGTCCTCATCGGTCACCGTAGTTCCCGTTAGACTCCAGTGGGTGAAGCCGTCTATGGTAAGTAGTGGAAGAGAGCAATGGAGAAACACAGAGGAAGAGAAAAAAATCAGCACAGTTTTTTTGGAAAAGAACATACCCAAAGTAAATATTTCTCCACAACTGCAAGGGCTATAATATGTCATCGTGGTACCAAAATAAAGATCATACCTGTGAGATTGTTGTAAGTGAAATAAACAATGTGGATACTACTTGATTAGGGTGAATAAAGCTAGAACACAGCATAAGTGGAGGATTTCATTTCCACCTGAAATAAATGTCATGTTTTAGATTGGATATCACCTGGTGAATTATCAGTTGGTAGCCCTATAGTACTGAAGGGCCATAGCACAGCATCTAATGAGTACCATGGGTTCATATTTGATGCCAATAAAGTGAAGTAGAGCAAAGATAGAGAGGTTTTAGTAGAGGTAGGTTTAGACGAAATCTCCAAATAATTCAATAAATCCAATGCAAACTAATGCAAATTTCACAATATAAACTTGATGAATAACAAACAGGTAGATATCTTGAGAGCCCAATGTACAATGTTCTATTGAAAGGTCATGGCGAATATAATTGAATGACACCAAGCCAAACAATTGCAATTGCACCTTACAGCCACAGGATGGCGATGAAGAACGCGTGTTCTGATTGAAGGCAATTAACCTCTGAAACCCTCTATTAGCTACTATACATTGATTTTGGTCACAGAGTGATATGATTTGGACTGTTGGAATCAGTCACAGTATCAGTCATTGTCCCTTCATCACAGTTATGAAATACATAACTTTTTTTATTACATGCTTCTTGTTTGGGGTTGGAATTGTCTTTCGTTTAGCTAACAATAGTTATGATAGACTAAAAGTTGAGAATCAAATCTTTCTACGGGTGTCTCACATGACTGCTTTCTCATGTGTTTAAATACCTTAAAACATATTTGCAATTGGGGGGTAGGGGCTTTACCCGGATACGGGTCAGTTCGGGATGAAGAGGTTAACCTAACCTGCATGTACACTAAAGACACCAAGCCCAGTTCCCATCGGCTTTGAAGCCTCTGAGGCCTGAGTGGTAAAGGGGATTGTGTTTAGTTTGAGGCTTCCTACATCCAATGTGGATTCCCTTTTTCAGGGCTGATGGAGAGGAGGCGAGTGTTGCCATTTACCATGCGTGATGGCCATGTGGTTGAGGCGGCGCAGGGCCAGTGGGGCGTAAGGACTGCGGAGCAGAGCCAGGGCGTAGGCCGAGAGGGCTGTGGTGTATGGGTCGTCGGCCGAGTAGGTGTTGGTCTCCAGGAACTCCTTGGCCTTGGCCACGGCAACCTTTTCTTCCTGGACCAGAGGACACACACACACACACGGGCATGCACGCACACACATGGCACACACAAACAAGACAGACATACAGGCATGCACACACACACAGGGATACACGCACACACATGACACACACACACACACACACACACACGAGTGTACTGAGAGAGAAATGAATACGACTTGGACCAGACCTGCCCTCTCAGAACTCTCCTTACAAATGATGTGCACAAAATATTTCAAAACATAAATCATCACTTCCATCATCATCTCTTGTGGCTCTTGAGTGGTCTAATTGAAAGCTTTTGCACAGGTGCGCTTTTGGAATTAACCTTTGGGTCAGCTTTAATCTCTCTGCTTCATGTGGTATTAGTCCCTTATCTCTAAAATGACAAGGCTCAGACGCTAACCACTGACATCACTACATCCGTCTTTTACTGAGGTGAAATGGAGGTTGGCCTGGGCTTTTTTTTGCTTTGATTTATAATATCCATCCATCATTAGGGGGATTTATCCCTCATGACTCAACTGGGAAAACCCCCATGAAAGACTGCAACTACAGCCAGCTTTTACCGAAGTGGAATGACAGTGGGATATAATGTAGAATACAGAAGCGCAGCTGACATAACACAACAGAAATGAGTTTAAGCAGCAGTGTTGTGCACCCTCACAAACAACTGCTGTGGTTCTGCAAATTGTCCTGCTATGCTGACCTTAAGCGCGTGGTTTATTTTGTTAAGACTGAACAGGCACCATTCCAATAATCATAACAGAGTATTAAATGAAGCACAGGTGTGTGACGGACATTATCCGGGACAACTTCAGGAAATCATGGGAACAAGCTGTTCCTGGTTTGGTTAATCTAAACTCTGATGTTTACTCTCAGGATGCATTGACGTCTTCCGAGATGTTGTGCACTTGTTTTCCAGACAAAATGATAGGGTGTGGGGTTGGATGTCCACTTTAATCAGAAACTATTTGGTCAAAAACACGGCTCCGAAAACCAAAACAAGTTTACTATTGTGATGGACAAGGATTGACTGCGGCGGTTTGTTTAGGTGAACTGCTGACCTCAGTGGTTATCCCTGTTTCCAGGAGCGCTGCGACCACATAAGCTGTGAGGGATATCTTCCCATGGATTCCGCCCTGTGGAAATATGCAAGGCGAATAGTTTTAGTAGACGTGATGCATGTTTTGAAACACATACATGGGATCGTAGGTACATTGAGTGGTCCATTCCACCAATGAACAATATGGTAGAACACAAGGTCCATAACTATGGGACTTCTCAAGACTCATGGCTGATATGATCGTGCTAGAAAACGAAAGATGGTGACCATCAACTGCATCTTCTCATTGTGGCTTATGCATAGCCTGTTGAATTGGTTGCACCTTGACTACCTATCCAACATCCCCTATCTCCCCCAATACAACCACATAGGTCTCCGCACACACATTTATACAGTGTATTCATACATGTATACCTGCAAGTCTTTGTTGAGGATGCGTCCCATTGCAGGGAAGGAGCCCTCGTTTCTTTGATGTTTAATGAGCCAGGACTTTGCAGCGCGCAGCTCCTCAGGGTCAATAAAGATGAAGCCCCGAGACTGGGCAAAGGACTTCAACACAAACGCTGTCAACCTGAAGCAGGGAAGACATGGATAGAGGGAGAGAGAGAGAGATAGGAGAGAGAGGTAGAGAGATAGAGAGAGAGATGAAGGGAGAGAGAGAGAGATAGGAGAGAGAGAGAGAGATGTAAAGGACAGGGAGATGAAAAAGTGTTTTCCCAAGATCAGCTCTAACATGTGCCAACAGATCCTTAAAATACATCATCCTCAAACCACAAAAGTTAACAGCACATTAACTTTAATGTAACGGTATGAACCATTTCCCAACAGTTTAGACAGTGGAAGAGGTTAGGCTGAGGTAAAGAGAGTAAGTGTGAGGGTGAACATGAAGATAGATGGATAAATAGACAGACAAGGGCCACTGAGGTATGGATGGATAAACTGTATGGGAGGATAACAGCTAGTTCAGTTAAACGTTGAAAGACAGGGCAGCAATGTTGGATTTGCACCACACATGGCATTCCTCGAGCTGCATCGAGTATGTTCTTGCTTGTGAAACCAGGAATATTCTCCAAAGAATTCAGCATCTTAAACAAGCACACCGGTCCCCAGGGATACCTGCTGTGAAACCCCATGCCTTTCAGAGTGTGACTGAAGGTTTATGAGGGAACGATCTCAGTGGGCCACGGTGGAGTAAATGCAGAAGGACCATGAAGGCAAGGGCATCCCTTGGGGGGGATCATGGCCCGGGCTAATAAACACACACTCCTCCATAAAGAACAGACCTCCCGGTGGTGGCGGGGGTGGTCAACCAACCACCGACTTCGGCCAAGTGCTCCTTAATAATAGCAACATATTCCATTACAATATTCCCAGGTCCACCTTAGCCAGAAGATGAGGCAAGCTGCTCACGATACAGAAAAAGGAAAAGGAAAAGAAAAAAAATCACAAGCAGCAGGAACACAAAGACATTTGCAAAGTTAATTTCACGCACAGCCCTGAAGGTGAAAGAACATGCCAAGTGAGAGTAGCAGGGAGAGTTGAGAACAGATGAGAGGGGTCCTGCTCCCATGAAGGAAGGTATTAAATCTCGCCTAGCTGAACATCGAGGGTTGTCGCTCCCCAGTGAACACAGTGAGGAATGGAGCCCATGCAGGGATTTCAGATTTTTTACTCGGACGTTAAACAACATTATGTCATCGGGCCTGTACCGCCTGGCTGCATGGAGAGACGCCTCGGAGCTGCTGAGATAATTTAGTGGGCAAGTGAAGAAGCTGAGATAGCCATGGCTGCACCTCTCAGTCACACCCAAGGGCACTGTCAACTTCGGGAACATCTTCACACTGCGCTCTTGACTGTCAAGCGCATCCCAAACTTCTCTCCAATCGCTTCTCATAAATCGCTTTTTAACGCCATCTTGGAATAAGTATGCTGGAATGATTTTCCCTAGAAGGCAATGCACACAAGCTGGATTTGAATGTATAGATTGCTGTATCACACAAATTGGAAAACCATAAAATGCATTTTGTGGTCTAAGATTAACTTGGCTCTCTGTCGGCTAATCTTAAAATTGCTTCCTACATTGTGTACACTATCTTGACAAGACCCTGGGCAATTCAGTCAAAGATAGTTTAGTCTTTTACGACATTGTATATGTTGAACATGTAGATCGAATGTTATTTAAAATTGAGCAAATATTGCTTTCTTTTGGAAATAGTCAGCCAGCCAAAGATAATACATGCAGGTCCTGTGTCAAATACCTTAAAAAACTGAAATTGGCACATGAATTTAACCTGCCAAGGATATTGCTTGTTTTTTCTCTCTGGTATTCAAAACCCATTCCTCTATTACTGATAACACAGTCAGATCAATCTTCAGCAGACACAAATACCGTGCCAGCCAAAACATGTACCACTGAGGACAGACCCTGACAGAAGAATGAAAACACTCAAACAGTCCCATGTTGTCACTTTCACACTTTTCCTTCTCACACATTGCAGGATGCACCCTCTTTTTTCGCATGCATCCATACTTCTAAACAAGTGCAAGTGGGTGCACTGCTGAACTGCTACTCTTTTTTTCCTTTGGAACAACAACATTGGTGTGCTAAAGCCACATCACAGAAAGTCCCTGACTGTACACCACAACATCGCCTCTAACCCATGTCATTATATTTTTCATTGCTCCCTGACAATTTCCGTTCTGAAGTATTTTTACAAGCTGGAATACATTAACACTGCATTAGGAGTGCTTTTAAGAGCAGCAATAAAGGCACTGCTCCACTGCTGAACCCTGGATCAGAAACAACAGTGCGGTTGTCTTGTGCGTATGAACACGTGGCTGATGGATTCATAAAGTGTTTGATGGAGGTTTATGCAAGGTTCAACCATCTGTGTTGTGCCCACCAACCCGTACACGTGCCCAGGGCTTTAGGACAAACTCAACACCAATCCTTGCAACATCCGCATTTCCTCCCAAAGCCATCTGTGGGCAATTTCAATGTTACCCAAGAGTCCAAATGTTTTCACAATAGCGGAGGACCATGCTTTTACCTTCCAGGCAGAGGGGTGCAGAAGCATTTGTAAGGGGAAGTTGAGAAAGCCTCCACTGGTGGAGAGGTAAGAGCTGGTCCAGGAGGCCAGTGCAGTAGGGGACCATTATAGTATTTTGGTAGAATGAACCCCCCTTAACTGCAAATACATTATCGAAGCTTAGCCTACCTCGGAGATTAAATTAAGTAGTTTGTCCGTAAATGCCCATGGTTAATGCACCCAGCTGTTTCATAGTTTCAGCTCTATTAAATATTATAATACAGATTCAGCTCATAAATCAACTTCAGGTATGCGCTTTGCCCCAGGGCCTCAATAGGCCAGCATTAAACCACTTGAAAGTTGAGATAACCATTTCGTTTTTTTTTTGGTAACTTTATGAGACACTTCTGGCTTTTTGCCTGCCCTGAGGAGATATAAACAAGGCCTAAACACTTGCAGAGGATACATTCAAACAGATTTTAACTCTTATAACAGGAATGCATTAATTTCACAACAACATGCCGTAAAGCTGATAAGAACCCTTAGCTGCATACCTACTTTCAGTTTGAGGCTTAAGGAATGTGGAGAAATCGCTCAGATCAGATTAGAGCTCATCTCTATTGGACCTTCATGTTATTGCGCAGATGTATTAATGGCCAGGCAATTAAAATCAACACAAATACAGAGAACGCAAAACCACAAATGAAACATGTCTGATTAACGGTTGACTTACCACATGCTTCCGGAAGAATCCCTCTCTCCAAAAGCACTGTAGGACCCATCCTGGCGCTTGTAGGTCAGCTGTCTCTGATAGCCTGGGAAATGTATTCAAACAGACAGATGAGGCCAATGGAAGGCAAACACAAACAAGTTTTGGATAAGATGCGATACACATTGTCACATTTTCCGATTTGTACAGTTGACAGTTTCTTAATTCAACCTGGGTTTTGTTGTTGGTAGTGCGTTGGTAGTGACTGGGCCATATAACAATTGACCCATGCATTCATAGTTTCCAAACCTGCATTGGAATGCTGATTGAACATACAAAATTGATGACTTCCAGATTTTTGAATTAATGAAATTGATGGCTTCCAGCTTTAGAATTGATCCACTCTTTAGTGCAGAGTGTGAATGGCAGTTCTCATAGCGGCTGTTATTTACAGTACAGCATTCCTGAGGATCCTTTCACAGCCTGTCCCTGCAAGAGATAATTCACCGAAGTTGGTGCAAGAAAAGTTCAAGTAAAAAAAAAGAAAAGTTCAATAGGTTATGGTCTAGGGGTAATATTAGAGGGCTTTTTTTCCAATTACGGGGCTGATTTTCAAGCAGGGCAAATGTAGAAGACTGAGCAAATACATTCAGACAATCCCATTGTCAGGAATAAATATGATCATTATGAATTGTATTATAGGAGGTCTTTAAAGTGTTTTGTTTTATCAATCCAAACGTCTAGAGATGGTTTAAATACTTGGGCACTAATATCATAAGAGACATCCAGAGCCTTTATCGGGAAAAAAGTTCTCCCCCATTTGAGAAAGACAAAGTAGATCTAAGGAAATGGAAAACACTTAACTGGTCCTTGGCAGGAAAAGTGAATTGTAGTAAAATGAATGGGCTCCCCAAATTACTCTGTTTCAATGTATTCCACTTTATCTTCCCAAATCTTTCTTTAAATCTATTGTTCAAACTTTCACTTCATTTCTATGGAACGTTAAGTGCCCCTGGAGTACATGGAGAACTACTAAAAGACTAAACTATCTCTCATCCTAACTCAGACGCAAGCTGTGACAGGTGTCGTAATACCCATATGTTTTGGTCAAGACCTGCTCTGGCAACTTACTGGTCTGTGATCTTTAAAACACTCGCGGAGGCAGTTAAGATGGATTTTAAACTTAAAGCAGCAGCAGCCATATTTGGTATCACAGATAGAAAACATTGTATAATAAGGGAGTCATAATAATAATAATATTATAAGATTGTTAATCTACAAATCCACCTAAAGGGTATATGTGGTTGGGTGACCTGATGCAATAAATACAATACAAGAAGTTAAAATATTCACTGGTCCAGGGATAAACTCCTTTCCATATGGGATCCTGTTTTGACATATTTAGGTAAACTAAACTAAGATAAACTATGCCTGACACCCCTTAGCAGTTTTTCCCAATTTAGGATATTTTATCATGTAGACCACAGTTTTTCACAACTGCATGGATACATTTTTCTTTAATTCTTTTCTTTTTTATACTTGTATCTACGTCTGTCCTATACCAATTACTTTTATTTCCATATTTATTACTTTTACTTTTTCTTTTTTGTTAGTTTGTATTTATAACAGAGCTTGGATAAGGAATAGTTTGGGTGCTTGGTTTCTCTTCACATATCAATCCAATTCAGTACATTTCCAAATAAAAAATATTAAATACATTCTACGTTCTTAAATATGTTCTTGCCACAAGTCATCGAAGGTTCGACTTTGAAGGGAAATGCATGAGGTATTTGAGGTGCACAGCAGGTATAAAAGTGCTCACAGAGTTCAAGGTTCCATGGTAAGATCTGACTTTTACAGCTATCTAATTCAGACCATACCACCATTTCCCCCCAGAACCAGAAGAAGCAGATAATAATGCTCTGTAGATATTTGGGTTGCAATCAACATTGCTACATTTGAGGATGGTGCAAACATCTTTATTGAAAAGGATGGCTATTTAAGCAGATACATCAAGTGTTCCCTTACTTCTCCCTATGGTCAGATTCTTCGAATGCTTTGATGAATAGATAATTCTAAGTAGGGTACAACATCTAACAAGTGACTTGAAAGTCTCCCCCAGGCCAATCAGATTTATAGGGTCTTGTTAACCTACACACCTCACAGCATTTCTAAGAAAGGAAGGAAAATGTCATGTCCCCCATTAGCTAACTCTTCATGGAGCATTTGCAGATTGACCAAGTTGACCAAAGACCAGCTGCTCCTTTTGGTACATTGTGTTAGTTCTCAGATATGCTGGCTGACCCCTCCCGGCCCCTTCAGGAGAGGTTTTCCACCTTCCAATTCCAAGTGGTTCCTTTGGTTTCTGTTCCTTCAATAGAGGATTGGTAGATCTAGTACCTGCCATGGAATTTTGGACTGTGTTTCATGCAATTTACATAAATGTTGCAATGTTGCAAAGAGTTCAGACAACATTTTGGTGGGCTGAATCCAAAAACACCTACACGCTTTTCACTATAATGTGTATCTACGTCTTCATGGCAAGTGCTTTCTTCTGAAAAAGGTTATGAGGGAACGAAGGAGGTCTCACATTTTTCCATTGCAATTTCTGTACTTCCGCCTCACAGAGATCCCCCCCACCCTTGCTCTAAAGGACTGTTTATTAACCTGCAGGACTAAGGAGCACTTGTATGCACTGAAGTACAAGGTAATAGCGGTCTGCTTACCCTGCAGCAGGTAGTCGGTGGCCTCGGTCTCCACGTCTGTACTGAGCTGCTTGGTCTTCTGCAGGTACTTCAGGACAAAGACGTTGGGGGCGAAGTGAATCATATTCTGCTCTCCACAGCCGAAGGGCAGACGCAGGAGCTTGTCTAGGTTATTCAGGGTGGGCCCCATCACATCCCCTAATACAGGTCGATACACACACACGCACGCTTGTAGGAAACCATTGGTGTGTCACCTGACCATAAACAGCCATTCAAGAATCTTATTCAATGAGCCTTCTAAAAGGGCAGTTGAAGAAACCTACCAATCATGGATGCGGAGGCCTTCTCGGATCCAGGGACCACGTTTTGCGGTACCCCCAGGGTGAAGGCTTCATTGTGGTTTTCATCTGAGTCTTCCTTCCTCCAGATTTTAAACTCTCCAACTGAACCCCAGCCAGTGGAGAATCCGATATGACGTATCTGCACGAATAAAGAAAGAAATGCTAATAACTCAACTCAGAAAATTACAATTTCATCGCTACAATATGAAAGTTAAACTCCAACCTGGCTTGGTAAGGGGCCTCCCCATTGGAGGATCAGCGATTCATTAGACGGCTGTAGACCGTATCCCACCTGAAGCAGAAAAGGGAATAAAGGGGTGATTACAGTACTTTGGCTCTTTGGTTGGGCCATCATTTCGGTGCCTCCGTCATGCTTTGGATAATAAATAATCACAGTCATTATGGGAAAGTCAACAAGAAAGGCAAGGAAGTAATGACTGTGAATAAAAAGTCACTAGTGCTGTTTTTGGACTACGCCATACTGGGCACAAGCAATGTTCATCTGCCAAGCCATGGCAGAGGCTGGTGTGATTCACCCAACAACCACACACAAACAACAACAAACACCAACACACACGGGCCCATTTAGAGCACATTTCCTCCTTGTGCGTTCCGTGGGTTTCGTTTCGTAATCGCATTAAACCAAAGACCATGCGCAGCCTGGCCCCACAGAGTATCCACCCTGCCCCCGCCCCCAGAGCAGCAATAAGAGCCCCCTAAAAATAAATGAATCCTACTGGGTTGTAACCCTCTCGGTGCACGACAGCGGACTTTTAATTGCTCTCTTTGGTGAGCGGTGCCGAGCGAAGGCCCCGGACCGGGCTCCCGAGGGTCAGGACCATGGGGTGTGCCAGCCACTGAGTACCATGTAAGCACCGGGCCACGGATCAGCGAGTGTCCTCACTGACATCAGCCCCCGTTAAGCGTGACCTCACAGGCAGCCCATGCCAGTAAAAGTGGCGCCAGTCCTCCTAACACACAGACCCTGTGGCCTTTTCCACAGACTCTCTTACTCCACTCTCCTAACCTGCACAGAACAGCTAAACAGCTGAACCAAACTGTTGCATGTCCTCGATCTGCATTTTTACTTCTCAGTTCTTCTCCTGGTTTCCCTCCCTGCAGAACCTGTTGGTGTTGCTCGCAATTAACTGACCAAAGACTCAACCTTTAATGAATGTGTCATTGAGGGTCAATGTGCAGATTTGTTCCAAAAATCTGCCTATATAAGCAAATGAGGATGGTCTCGCTTTTGGAAACATTTCCAATCCAGTGTAACATCAAATGTATAAATGAAATGAAGAATACATCTTATTTTTCCGTAAAAAAGATATGCTGCGACTGCTGAAATGTCATCATATCCTCATCTATGCTCACCAAAGATCTACTGAAACAGCTGGGTCCTGTGATCCTTACCTGGATCATCCCCAACTTCCAGCTGATCCAGAAGCTGCGGAACTCATCCCAGGACAGGATGCCTGGCGTGGCAGCACTGACCAATGGTTCCCCCATTTTACCCACAGAGACCCAGGAGCGGCTGTTCTGCCTGCCGCCAAGCACAATCTCCAGCATTTCGGCGCTGTCGTGGGGGCTTCCAGAGAGGGCAAAGTGGGCATCGTTGTGGGTCTTCACCGCCACCTGGAACTGGGTCATGCGGACTGGCTTCTTCACATACTGGTACTCATACTTGTTGGGAGTGGAGATGTGGATCCGCTCTAAAGACACATGTATAGTAAGCGCACTGTCAATCCTTGTTTTGGACAGTAGTACAATGACAAAGTGTTATTGGATCGACTTTGAGAATGTAATCAAGTCAAAACAAGCTTAGTTGTATAGCCTTTTATCATAGTTATAATACTGAAGGGATTCATAGGCCAACTCCCTAATCAGGAGAAGTAACAGCTGTACTCACCGTTAGGGCAAAAGAAGACGCTGTACGTGTATTCCCTGGGCAGGCCTTCTGGCTACAAGCAGAGTGATGCAGAATTGGAGAATGATAGATTGAAGACAACTGATTGAAAATGGTTTCAGTGAGTAGAGAGGCATCCACATGCCAAACAACATCCCACAACCTACCTCCACCAGAACACTCCTGCGAACGTAGTCCAAGCCAGTGGGTGTTCTCCTGTCGTCCACATCATTGCTCACTTTGTTGGTCTGCAGCCCATCAGAACAGCAGCTTGGCTCACTGTAGGCGATCGCACGTGCTGTAAAAGAAGTATTGGGGAGCTTTATTGAATATTCTTTATGGTTTTATATATATTTATGTAGGTAGGTAGGTAGGTATGTATGCATGCATGTATGTATGTAAAGTATGAATTTCTGTATTGACTCATTATTTATTATTTACTGGTTTATCCATCAGTGGTTCCTTGTCTGGTGTGTTTTGCAAAGCCATTAACCCACATGTTGAAACTCTGCCGCACATCAGCGATCCCTTGATTTGAGCAAAGCGTGTCTGCGTAACCACGGACACCACGGAGCAAGCGCGTGTTGGCATGCTGTCCCCACATGAAACAAGCAATGCATCTATCACAACAGACATTGCACAACAAAAACATGCCTACGAGTTCTCTGCTCCTTTGAGGGGGGGGGGGATGTGGGGGGGCATGCATCGCAGCGGCCCAGTATCCGCAGCGACTCTTTGTGTGTGTGTAGTGAGCGAGAGAAAGACTCGGGGCCAAGGGACAGGCGAAAGGGGGCCGTGGGGGGCCATGTTGACCACCAGTGACCCGCGAAACTCATCAACATGCCACTGCAGTGTCACAGCAAGGCTCCTGGCTTCTCCCCCACTGCATTGTTCCAGCATTGCTCTCTGAAGGTGGGAGGACTGTTTGTTTGTAGCTCTTGGTGGGGGACAAGATCACATACACACGGGCTCAGGGGCTCATAAATATTCTGGGCCAGAGGCCTGCCCTCAAAGGCGGCCCTACTGGGTAGAGAGTAGCCCCGCAAGAAAGGCGCTATTGTTTGACCCGGAATGCCACTACATAATTAAAATTGCCCAGCACATTCTAATCTATATCGCTGATGTAAACATCATAATCCCAATAACCTTAAGAATCAGTTTCTACACTTTCTTTTAAAGTACATAATAACTTTGAAGATTGACCCCAACTTGTATCATTGGGATAGTCTGTCTCTGTATTGCATCTGATCTTCTGGTCACCTGTGATGTTAGCAGCTCCCAGTTCAGTGAACGATAGCACGATGGATGTTTGTGTGGCCTCCCCAGGAGCAACACACTTCTTCCTGGTGAGGTGATGTTTTCCTGGGTGGCCCACAAACTTGATGCCCTTGGGGACGGAGACTTTAACATGGACCTGTGGAGAGAGGGAGAGGGAGAGGGAGAGACAGAGAGTAAAGAGAGAGACAGAGAGAGAAGGAGAGAGAGAGTAGAGAAAATATATGTGTCAATAAGAGGGAGAGGAATGTAGTAGATGGTAGAGAAGACACGAGAAGGGGAAAGGAGAAGAGAGGGTGAACAGGAGAGGAGAGAAGAAAACAGAACAGAACATGATGGGAATGGAAAGTAGAGGAGAGGATTGGAAAGAGGAGAGAACATGAGTGGAGATGAGGAGAGAGGAGAGTAAACAAGGGGGGGAATAACAGGATGGGAGAGGAGAAGAGAAGAGGACAGAAGAAGACAGGAGAGGAAAAGAGAGAAGAGAGGCAGAGAGGACAGAAGAAGACAGGAGAGGAAAAGAGAGAAGAGAGGCGGAGAGGACAGAAGAAGACGGGAGAGGAAAAGAGAGGAGAGGAATGTTAAACGGATTAAAGTCAGGAGCAGCAGGTGTCTGACAGGACGTACCGCCGGCATACCCCTCGCATAGCGCGGCTTCCTCCCAGCGAGGCTCTTAAAGCATTCACGGGAGGATTTCTAAATGACATTCTGCATTTTCCATGCTGACTGACTCATGCTTCTTATGCTCCACCGAAAGGATTAAGTTCCACTGTTCCAATGTTCACAAAGCGCTTCGGCACTGCGGACGGATCCTTTCACTGGTTTTCATCTACATGCCACAAGTCGTAAATAACTCTGCAAAGGAAATATAAGAATCACATGTTGCCGGTGCCGACATCAAAGCGCGGAGGCCTGCGATGGGTTGCATAATCGGCGAGCGCGACATTGCGCCGACGCACGCACGCACGCACGCACACACGCACGCACGCACACCGTTTAACGGGCTCATCTGCAGACAACATGATGTCATCTCCGTGAGGCCGTGGGATGGACCCGTTTAAAGCACAGGATGGAACATTAAGGGCTTTCCAAAAAACATAGCTGCATGGTTTCTTTTTGTGAAGCATTTACACTGCACTATGTCCCCCGGCGGACCAGGATACAAGCCCCACCGTCACGCCAATAACCCCCCCAGCGTTTAATTTACTCCCATTGATCCAACCATGTTCTTTTCCACTTATCCGGTTTGATTTACTGCTTGTTTTTTTAGTCAACAAAACACATCAATGGGGAGGGAAAAAAAAGAGGATATATTTCATCCGTATTTAGCAACACAGAGTGATTGTATGGCTCTGGTTTTTTCGAACGCGAGTGGTTACCTAAGCGAACGGAGCCTGGACTGTGACGTGATGGTGTTTTTATACGAGACCGCCGGGGTTCGCGTCAGGTTTACAAAACACACACGTGTAAACATTTACTTTAAAACAGGATGACGGGATTTGTTTGAAGCCGTGCCGTGGTGGTGGTGGTGATGTCACCCTGTCATTATCATATTCACGCCGTGCTTTGGTTTGGGACTGTAAAGTTTATACTGTGCGGACGCAAACATTGCACTCAATAGGAATTTCCGTCCGAACATGTTTATTCCAAACACCGGTAAGGCTGACGGTTTGGCCTTATTTCATAAGAATCAGCCATACTCGGGTGTGATGAGTGGGTCAGTCCGATTGGCCTGTTCATACCTCGGCGCAGGTGGGCAGGTAGTTGTAGACGGTGAGGGGAACTTTGGTCTGCTCTCCCCTGATCACGCTGTAGGGCAACGTGAAGTCAACGAAAAAGGGCTTGAAGGTGCGCAGCTCCGCTCTCTTGGCCAGGCCCATCCCCATGTCTTTGGACAGGCCAATGGCCTCTGTCACCCAGGTCGTGATGGAATCCGGAACGTCCAATTGCAGCTCGGCTTCCCCGCTCTCCGCACTGTAAGGGATGCATGGGGGTAAAGGTGATTCAAGTGAATGTTGTAGCCTGAAAATGAGGTGTAGAATTACATCATGAAAAGAGTAAGCCTGTTCGGATACTTTCTGGCTTTGGTTAAGTTTCTTAAATTGTAGCTGTGTGTTTTTGTCATGCTTTCGACTTTGTTCCCTTGAAGTAATAAACTCGGTCCAATAAAATGGATGAATGAGTTGAGGGGTTTTGGACCATCCGCCTTGAACAGGACTCTTATGTTGGCTGCACCTGTGTCAACACAACAACACCTGCGCCCCATCACTATCCTAAACACCGCATAACAGATAGCCAGGCCAACAGTCAGGTGTGGACAGGAGCGAGGCTTGCTGAGGTCATTACTGGCAACACATTCTGAATGTTGGTCTTGGCAAACACCAACAGGACAAAGTGAATGTTCTTACAAAATTCCTTTTCCTCTTGATTAGGAGCCATGAACCATAATGCCCTCAATGTGACTAATTAAAGCCTTGAACTGCCGACAGGAATTAAGCGGGAGCTCACGACTCCCAGTCCAATGGCGTAAAGCATATGGAAATCTATGGACATTTACATTGGCTGGAAATGAATTAAAGGGGCTGTTGAGAAAGTGGCGGCGTGTTCCCAGATAACTTCATCAGTTTAAATGAGCTGCATTCACAGCCGCTGGTAGGGAGCGCTGGATACTGCCAGCATGCTAGAAGGTCCGAACTCCTGGCACACAGGCTCACTTAACACCTCCATCATACGCTTCTCCTTCTCTTCTTTTCAGCTCCTTCTCCTCTTCATTTTGCTCTCCTTCTTCCATCTCCTCTGCAATGTTGTATTTTCATCTCCTTCGCTCCCGTCCTCCTCATCTCGCACCTTCTTTTATCACCTCCTCCCCTCTTCTCCTCTTGTGTCGCGTCTTCTCGTTTTCTCACACCTCCTGGACCCTTTTCTCCCTCTGTGTTCCCACCACCTGTCACCTCTCTCCTTTCTCATGCACAACCATTTCTTCCTTCTGTCACTTTTCAGCTCATTTTTCCTCATCTTCCCACTCAGTTCGTTGAAATTTGAATTGAAAACAAATTGTATCGTGCACACACCCACTTGAGTGTGTGTGTGTGTGTGTGTGTGTGTGTGTGTGTGTGTGTGTGTGTGTGTGTGTGTGTGTGTGTGTGTGTGT
>JAOPJO010000017.1:15409338-15416838 GCA_027123675.1 Molva macrophthalma | reverse complement strand
CTCACAGTGAATAGATACAGGTCATTGAGCAGCAGGTTCATTAGAAGCACTTAAAAAAAAAATCCACTGGTCATCTATATTGCATTGGAAATGAGGCTGTGGAGCTGTTTGTACGGCTATGGGTTTTTCTGCGTTTTGCCGTAGGTGACACTATACATGATGTGTGATTCAGAGAAGAGCTTCCCTTCGACTACGAAGCAAAACCCTCGCCATCGAAGAGAGGACCGGAGGAAACCCAGAGGTCAGCCGATGAATGCCGTTATCCATCCGGCCTCCGAATAAGTTTAGTTTAAAACTGCGCCCACCCCTATTTACTATTCACATCCTAAAACCTCAACAGACACACTGCCCATGATCCTCACTACATTAAGTCCTGCCCCGAGTAACCTGGTTTACAAAGGAGTGCGTCACTCTGTTGAGCGCATGGACGTCTTCCCACTGTCTCCAGGGGAGAGGCGTCAGGGAGCTGAACTGACCGGAGGTGGCCGGGGGGAGGAGCGTGGTGTGGATGTTTTTGTCGAAGGTGACGGCGGCCCTCCTGGCCCGGCGTGAGGCCGTGAGGTTGGCCCCCTGGAGCCCGGACAGCACGATGTTCCCCCGGGACGCCACCTCGTAGTGGAGCGTCACGTTGCACGGACACGTGGACTTCAGGGCCACCTCCGCCTCCTGGCCCACCTGGGGTGCAGAGTGCACGTACAGAGACACGCGTGCACACACACACACACACACACACACACACACACACACACACACACACACACACACACAAGCACAAATACACACACATATACACACAAACACAGATCAACACACACACACACACACACAAGCACAAATACACACACATATACACACAAACACAGATCAACACACACACAAACACAGAAACAGACACAAGCACAAATACACACACATATACACACAAACACAGAAACAGACACACACACGTACATGAACAAACATGCACCCACGCACACCCGCACACAAGTGCGCACACACACACACACACACACACACACACACACACAAAATACACTTTTTCAAGAGATAATCATGACCTTTTATTAGTAGTTTGTCATTATTATTACATAACTCTGATTTAAAATATGGGTTATGTTCTTGGTGTGTAACCAAATGAAACATGAGTTATGCCAGGTCTATATTTAAACCCAGAGAGAATGTGAATAAATAAACACTGTGCTTCATCTTCAGCAAAAAGCACAGAAGAACTCAATGTCTCAACAGCTTCTGCCCAAAGGCTGAGGAAGCGCTGAACCACTCCCAGATGTGAGTAGGTCTGTAAGTGGTTCCATGTGAAGCAAGGTGAAAAGCCTGCTCTGCTGTTTACTCCTGGAAGAGAAGCAGTGTTTACCTGCAGGGGGGAAGTGGGGTTCTGGATCTGGAGGTGACACTTGCTAGGAGAGTACCAGCTGCTGATGGACAGGTAGCTGGGCAGGTACTGGTCTCCGGCCGGTCTGCCATCCATAGATATCACCTTGGTCTGCACCAAGCGAACAATGGAAAATAAGGCCAACACTAATTGGATCTCTCTTCATTATGCAGGATGAATACAACATATGTAGGGGGGGTCTAGGTAAACAATCTTAAGGCAGATATCCTTAAGTTTCCAATGGTTTGACGCAACGGCACCTTCCTTAGCTGAGCCTTAATAATGTATCAGAAGCATCTATAATGCACAGCAGAAAAACAGGTCTGTTTCAAGCAGACAAAAGACAAATATTCATCACAGTGGATTCATAAATAAGTCAAAACTGGCTGCATAAAATGTTCCTAATAATCAATTCATCCCTTCCTTCTCCATTCTCATTCCCTCTAATACAATTGGACTCTTCCAAACTTATATATTTCTAATATTTTTATTTTAAGGACAAACTTTAAGACATCATTCTTCTTCCTCTTGTTCTGGTGCATAACCCAGAGACAGACACTCACCTCCAGCCAGACATACTGAGCAGATGTGGGGATGGAGGGGATCTCGAAGGTTGCCTGGCCGTTCCTGGAGGTCAGTTCGCTGGCGTAGACGTTGTCCTTTGGGGTCAGCTCCGCCTTAATGCGCACCTTGACCCCATCGGCAGGGCTTCCATCTGGATAGGTGACCTCGATCTGTGGGAGCCAGGGGGTGAGGAGGAGACAACAGCGATTGGAGGCAAAACTAAGATAAAAAAAGAATTGATTAACCATGCAAATGCATTGGGGTTTACATTATTTGATTGTTCTGAAATAGCTTTAGTGGATACTACACTGGATTGGATGACTATCACTATTTAGCAAACACTTTCATCCAAAGTGTCTACTTACAAGTAGAGCGAACGAGTATGCGGAGAACGAGTATTTAACTGAGAACTAGACAGGTCGTCCATAAACTTAACTACGAGACTATCCTGCCCAAACTTAAAACAAATAAATCCCCAGAAAATGAACCAATGTGGGCAGCAGTGGTCCAACTTTCCCATTGAGACAAGAAGCCGACACGTTTCTATGTTAAAAACTTGTGATGGCGTTGCCCTCACCGTTCCTTTGTAGGGCAGACCGGGCTTGAACTGCTTGCGCGTGTCCTTGGAGTACTTGATGTCGATGAGCTGCTGGTGGACCGGCGTGGAGTCGTCGAACGTGGTCTGCCGGCTGCCGTCGGCGCTGGTCACCGTCGCCCACACGCTCACCGTGCCCCGGAAGTGGTCCGCCACGTCCAGCGGCATCATGTCCTTCACGCACAGACTGAAGGTCGCGGAGCCTTTGATCTGATCACAGGGAACGTATCCATGGAGATGAGATGGGGTGGGGGGGGGGGGGTTAACAGGACCAATATGTGTTGCATGATAACGGGGTTAGGAGTTGAATTCTTCTCAAAGCAGCAGCTGGTTCGATGGAGCAGGCGGCCCATCTCAGGTGGATTAGTGACATGCTGTATTCATTTCTTGTAAGCAAATACACTTGACGAGTCAGCTTGATGATTTCCCAATGACTTTCAAACAACCCTTCATGCCGCTGTAATGATTCATTGCATGAATCTCAAGTGCACTTTATTGCAATTTATCCAGATTTGTCCTATAATTTATAATCCCAGCACCACACAAAACTGTCTACTTACATTCACACACACCACAATACACAAGGATGGAGCGAAAGTTGATACACTCACATCCATGGACTTGACCACGGGCTGGCCCATCTCATGGCGGTAGTAGCCCACGCCATTCACCGTCATGTTTACAGTCAGTTTACCAGTGACTGGTTTCCCAAAAGTATACCTAGAACAACATTACATTGTAAAACAGCATGCAGACTAATGCTGTGGATTAACATGCTGTTGTTATTCTGGTAAAGAATTCATTCATCTATCCAAATGTCCTTTGCAGTATGGATTGAGTATGAAAATAGCCATTGCCATTTTGGCAATGGCTCACAGATTAACACTTACTTAACACTTATCACTTACTAAATAGTAAGAATGACATCCTGTTCAATATTGAGAGACAAGCGAGACACTCACCTGGCTCTGACCGTGGCCTGCTGACAGGTGTTGAGGTCATGAATGTAACTGGGTGGGTCGACCGCCAGCTCAAACTTAGGCATCACTGGATGGGATGGGGTGTTGGGACAGGAGGGCAATACAGAAGATGTCACAATCATTCTGTTTTCTCATGTTGATGATTGAAAGAGGTAACAGATGAATAATATGTAGAAAAATAGATCAAACCAAACAAATCAAAACCACAATAGACTTTTTAAGCATTCATGCCAAAAATGTTAAAGTGAAATCCACCATGTTGGAGTTTATGGTTATGTTTTTATGTTGGAGTAAAAGCCACTAAAACGTTCTGGCAGCCCCCTTTAAATTGTTATCTTCTTCATGCAGGTGCTCACCATACTTCTGTACTTCAAAAGACTTGTTGTACGTGTGGCCCTGCATCTCCACAAAGACCAGCCACTCTCCGAACACAGGCTGGTCCGACAGAGGGAAGCTCATATTCACAACCCCTGTGAAGAAGGACAGTAGTACACACAAAAGGGAGTTATTTAAGCCCACACTGTTTCGGTTGGTCATGGCATTGGTTAGGCCATTGCACAGAAGGTGTTCTCATCCTGCCCTATATAAAACAATCAATCTTTTTTTGTTATGTTTTGATTTATGTTTTTGAAGTGTTCCACTTCTATCAAATTATTCCAAGCATCAAGCCTCCGAATGTGACATTTGCGTGGGAAAACCAGTGTAGAAAATGTGACTCACCACAGCATACTGATTTGAGGCCTTTCCACTGTACCATTCTAGATCCTCTTGGATCCTGCAAGATCAGATTAGCATATCAGGGGATTTCAGTTGACATTTCCCTTTCCGTGTTTAAAGGTTAAATCTGAGTTTTCCCAGCAGTAACGCTGGAGAACTGTATCTGAGTAGTGAGCTGCTTGTAACAGCACAGCCGCCTGGCAAAACTTAGCTGAACTTGACCCCAAGACCTTGCTTTTGTCCCGGGACAGTGTTTAAAATAGCTTTTTTTTACTTTTCCTCTACTAATTACACAGTGTTACATTGTGCCTATCATTAGCCATAATTCCTGTGTCTGTTTCCTCCTTTTGACCTAGCTTCCTGCTAGTTTCAATGAAATCCACCCCCCCCCCACCCATGATGTGAAAAACAACCTGAGGAGAGAAGGTGATTTAGGGGAAGAGAAAAAAAAAGTAAAGAGAAGAGTATAGAAGTTTAGAAAAGAGTATAGGAGTATAAAAAGAAGAGATTAGAAGAGAGGAAAGGAGTCCAGAACAGAGGACAATGGAAGAGAAGAAAACGAGAAGAGAAGTGAAGAAAAAAAAAGGAGAACAGAAGAAGAGAAGGACAAGAGATGGTTTCATGTTGTTTATCCCATCCTCCGAGGAGCAGCATGTTATAGTGAAGGTGCACAGCCCACAACGGGGCACTGCTCTGTAATCTTCCAGCAGGCTGGAGCCCAGACAGGCTCCTATACCCCTCCGAAGCCGGGGTGGCCTTGCTGCCCTGCACTCACCACAACATACGCCTCCATCTGAAAAAAACAACCAGACAGAGGAGGATGAGAAGAAACGCTCCTCCTCTCCTCCTCTTTCTCTTCATTTTTCACAATCATCCATCTGTGAAAGTTTGCGCTGCACCATCAATAAACTGTCTGTCTGCATGGTTGCTGCATGGTATATTCGAAGGCCGTTGCTAGCATTCCAGTAGAAATGACTCTGGGTCCGCCTCTGTAAACAGGTTACTGTACAGTGCTATGTGTTCCTGCTGGCCAAGTTTCCCTCCATCTTTAATCTCGGCAGCAAAAACAAGCATTGATCAGGAGTTGCTATGAAATGTATATTCATATTGTCTGGGTGTGCTTTACAAGTAATGCTTACCCGTTTACATTTTACTTTGGGAATTTAGACAAGGAATGGTTGAATTGACAAATTCTTAGCATAGATTGTTTGGCTGTTGATTGTCAACAATATATAGAATTTGCAATGTATATATGTATATCTTTTTTTCTTTTTGGCACTCAATATTTGCAAAGTGCTGTGTAGTTACCTTGTCGTTGACTGGTCTCAGGTCAGGGCTGACTGTGTACACATTTATGAACACTGAAAGCAGAGGGAAAAGGTAACCACAAATCAGTTCATTTAATGATGAAGACAACAACTAGTTACCCAAAACCTGGAATAAACACACGATGAACATCACAGGACATGCAGAGGTTTGTATTTATCTCAGTTTCATGACATACTGATTAAATATCCCCACTAAACAAGTCGAATTTCCGAAGAGATTCAATCCAAAATACTGTGTTAACGATCTGTCTGGGAGGCATGGGATGTGGAGACCTTTGTGTTTGGGTTTGTAGAAAGGCTTGTCGGTCTGGATGAACACGGCGGTGCCCTTGCTCTCCACCGTGACGGTGGTGTAGTTGTGGAAGATATAGCCGCCCTCCTTGAGGTAGCGGTTTCCCCAGACCTTGAGGTGGGCCTGGCCTCTCAGCCCGGGGGGAACCTGGGAGACAAACATGGAGGTGAGTCAACCTGTAGAGCTGCAGGGCTGGAACGACCCAGAAGGTTATCTGTGCACCAATATGGAAACATAAAAAGCCTGCCGTGATAGCAAAACAACTACCAAGGCACTTTAAAGGATTATTTTGAATTGTATGGGCTGAATAATTGTATGTATACAATTTGAACAAGTTTATATTTCAAATGTATTATACAAAAGTGACCTGGTCCACCTAGGCACCTAGTCCACCTAGACCGTCAGATGGTTACAAACACCTGTTTTAGTGGCTGGTTCACCATGAGCCAAACATTTGACTGATCTGCCCCTCTGATTCTACATTAACATAGTTTTGAACGGGAAGAGAGTTACACACCAATGGACAGTAAGCACTCTACAAGACTAGCAAAGAATGCCAACCGATGAGACGCGGGGAGAATGAGGGTGGAGGAGGAGAGGAGAGGAGGCAAGAATTCGGGTTGTGCCTCACTACATTGATCTATTCCAGTCTGTTGGGGCGTTGCACCATACATGCTCTTCCACAGCTGTTGCATATTACATTGAAGCTGTTACCTTATTCCCAATGAATGTGCAGAGACAGCTGTTGCATCGCGAAAAAAAACAAAAAAAACGTTAGTGTTAACTTGCATCCTGCCCCAGGAATGCTCTCAAACGGACAGGGAGGGGGCTCGCTCACTACTGTGCAGCTGTCACCACTAAAGATCGCTGTGTGTTTCAACGTCTCTGGAAAACCCAGCATGTCTCAAGAGGAATACCAAATGAAAGGTAATCCATACCTTCAGTTGGATGGTGCCTTTGTCTGAAACAAAACACAGAGAAGAGTCAACAGAGAAGAGGACAGTCGTTACAATCTAATCTAGAATCAGCATGTATCCAGCATTGTGTATTTACAACCAGCATTAGCTAATCAATGTAGAGACAGTAGAGAGTCGTGTCCAATGCCATGAGGCTTCCAATCAAAAGGTTGCCAATGGGGTGGCACAGGTGTATGTTTGTGTATGTGTGTTTGCATCCACACGCAGAAACAAACAAACGGTACCTGTACCATGTGCATCCCTGGCTTATATAACATCAATTGAACATCAAAACAATAACAATTACCTTGCGTCACCACTGTGTTAGGAAAACAAACACAAAACTCACCAAACACAGTTCCATGGCTGTGGGCCACCGTCTCGCCTTTGACGGACAGCTGCACCTGCACACGTGTCTCCGCCTGGGCGTTGAAGAGGGTCACGCTCACGCTCTCCTCCACGCCCGCTCTGAAGACAGAGGGGGCTGCCACCAGGTACCCTCTGGTGGGAGGAACCACAGGGAGGGGAGAGGAGAAGTATGGAGCAGGGGTGTAGGGAGAGGATGAAGAAGAGCGGGACAGAAGGGATGAGAGAGAGAGAGAGAAAGAAAGAAAGAAAGAAAGAAAGAAAGAAAGAAAGAAAGAAAGAAAGAAAGAAAGAGAGAGAGAGAGAGAGAGA
>JAOPJO010000017.1:15396951-15408802 GCA_027123675.1 Molva macrophthalma | reverse complement strand
ACACACACACACACACACACACACACACACACACACACACACACACACACACACACACACACACACACACACATGAAGCATGCTTTAGTTTTCACTGCAGGGTTGTGCTTCTACCTGCTGGTCAGTGGGTTTTTCTGTTCTAATGTTCTCGTTGGGTGGTCTTTCACCTCTCAAAGCCCCCATTGAGACTGTTAAAAAGAAGCCAGAACAAGAAATGACCCCCATGATTTCCCAGGGTCACTGACATTTAATTGAGAAAATGTGTCGGTCACCAAGCACTGAGAGCAAAGGTCAGCCTTTGATGCATGAAAACATCCTGGAAAACTCTGTTACGTATAAGTTAAGCAGCAATACTAGAGTAATAGCTGCATTTCTTTTGTCTGGTCCTGAATGGCTCAATGAACGAAGTAAGACAGCCCAGATTAGAGTTTGATTCAGATTTGGTTCAGTATGTATATGGCACCACACTGTCCCATACGCCACCTGGGAGAAAGGACCCCTTTCATTGCATTGGCAATGCACTTTTGAATAGGTTGAAGCAGATGCAGTTAGTCCGCACATCAAATAACCTGTATGTGATGAATTGGGTAACCCAACAATTCAAGTCTTATGATCTTTGATTGAAGAAAAAGTGTGTATTCAAACCACTCGCTTGGTTATTACAACCCTAAATGGCTCCAGGAATGTTGAAGAAAGCAGAAGTCAGTTTTACTGTACAGAAGGTAATACCATATTATCTTCAGTGTAGTCATAATACCACTTAACATTTGCATTGATAACATGATAATTAGGGTGATTGGGTGTGTGTGCGTTTGTATCCACTCAGTCTTTCAAGGATGTCATCCAAGCAAGGGGTATGGGGAAAAATAAATGTCGACACACTTCACAAAAGCATAGGATCACATCAGTAGAATCTCCAGGACAACATGTTTTCATGTGGGGTCAGGTGGTTAGCATTACTGTACTTCTTGAGGGGGAATTCATGAGAAAATCCCCTGGACTTTGAGCAGTGGAAGATAAAAAGAGCAAATTGACTGTGCGTTTGATCTACACCCAGTTGAAGCATCTCTTTGATGAGTCCAAGATCAGGTGCTTGCGGTGACCAGGCTTATTAATCACACGGATTCGTCTCGCAGTTTCTTAGATCGAGTGCAGTTCGCTGACTTATAGTAGCGAGTTGTTATTTCGACAACACATTGCTTTAATACGCTCTAAGGTTGGTTTAACAACTTCAGACAACTGCTACAAAGTGCGCTTCTCCCACTGAACAATAAAGGGAACAATATGGAAGCATTGTTCGACTTCAAAGCGTAGATTTCAGATCTCTAGAACCACAATTAGCTCATTCATTGGTATGGTAGGCCTATAGTTGTCACTTAGATACATACATTATGTGACCTCTTTCGGGAATCTTACAGGCTGAAAACAACCATAATCAGCAATGATAATAAGCATCATCATAATCATCTTTGTAATCTTTACGTTTAATTTTCATCAAATATAGTAGTCTATCTGAAAATAAATTGCACACTTACTGTCTTTCCTGGCCATAACTTGTGTTCACGTTGCACATCAACAATATCCATGAAAAACGCAAAGCTGTCAGCGATACTCTTATCATGTTGGCCTGAGACTCTGATATATGTGCAGCTTTCTTGCAGCCTTCTGAAGAAGGTAGCTAAACCAACTAGATTTAAAAGTTAGGTCCGAAGTTCCGCCGGTCTCCCTACAGCGGTCTATCCATTGTCGCTGCTTAGCGTGGTAGCAGTTCTAGATGTAACGTCCGAACGCTACAACTAGCTAAGTTGTATTCATCCCACTTCGAAGTACGTCCCAAACGTTTCCGAGTTTTTTTTTTTCTTCCGTTAGAGTAAAACACACACGGGCTTTCTTCGTTCACGTGCGTTCATCCATTCCGGGTGGCGTTCTCTCATATTTCACCATTAAAAAATACACGTTGCCTCCCACTTTCACTGTTGGCAATATTATGTAACGAATCCCACTTCTCCTTCACACTCGAACTGTGGTTTGTCATCTCTTTGAAGCTCCACTGGTTTGTGTCCAACAGCGAGTCAGAACCCGAGCGCCGCTATCACGCGCACTCAACATTCATTCACAATCTCCTCCTCTCGCTCGAGCCATCGTCGCGGCACATCCGAAGCAATGAGGACTAGTCTGGATTAGTTTTAATGTAGGCCATAACAAATTCCTGAAAATCGACATGTTAGATTTAGAATGTTTCGTCTTTTTAATATACATAGATCTATTGCATTGCATCTCAGCAACATGAAAATCATAATGAATGAATTTATATTCTGATTTTAGCGCGCCTGTTTGCTCTATAGACGATGGCGCCCTCGTGTGGTATTTCAGAGTAGATCCACGATTGAAAAACTAACATTTTTGTATAAAATGGTTATATTTATTGAAGTACAATTGAGGTAACTTATTTACAATAATATAAAAGCAAATCGCTTTTCAGCAACATTAAAAAAAAATACATTTAAAACAACATTCACATCAAAGAATCAAAACAATTCTCAATACAATAATACTGAACACAGGCCTACAAAATGCAACATATTTATCAATAAAACAAATGACTAGCATTTTTGACTCTGGGCTAGTTGAAGCCCCACTACAGTACGTATGAGCTCTATGAGGACGTATGAGGACCCTGTCTACTCCTGTGAGCTTTAACCTGAAGATTGGGCAGCAATTCCCTGAAGGGGTCAACAATGAAAACTTCCCTACGCAAGTTCCTTATTCACGGGGCCATCATGGATGATGCTTCCCAGCTTAGCGAGATCGCTCCGTTTCCCATCCACCATGTCGTGCTGGGCTGTGCAGCGCAGTCTCCCCGACTCAGGCTCGGTGAAGCGGGTCTTTGAGAAGACCACCTGGTCATCCTGGTGGACCTCCAAGTGGTAGGCCTGGCACAGCTGGCCGGCGAGGCCCACGTCCAGCCCCAGCAGCTTGGCCAGCCGGGGCAGTGGGAAGCGGCAGTTGCGACTGTTGAGCCCGTGGCTGTAGAGCAGCAGCAGGTCATGGCGGGCCGTGGCCATGTGCCGGTGGAGGGCGCAGCTCTGCAGGAAGCTCAGCCTCTGGGCCAATCGGAGGAGGCGCACGGGGTTCCTCTCCGAGAAGGCCCTGTTGATAGACAGGGCGAGGGCGACGGCGGGGGAGGAGCGGAGCTGCTTGGGCAGCTCCAAGGTGTGCTGTAGGACCCGCGAGGACCCTGGGGGAGGAACACAGGGAGATCGGCCTGTGAGGCTAGAAGCTGATGGTAGTGTTACCCCATTACACCGGCAAAACAATGCCTTGATTGCGAAGATACAATAATGCAAACAAACATCTTTCCTTTTTTGATATGGGAAGACAACCTAGCACTAGCCCACACCCACACACCAACCTAGGTTGTAGAGCAGGCTGAGGGCCTGGAACTCCTCCTGGTTGCTGTGGGGACCGGGCTCGGTGGCATAGCATTGCAGCAGCCAGCTGAGGCTTTCCTGTAGATGTGTGTCATTGATGCGAGGGTCGTACAGCCGCAGGAGCTCCCCGCACAGCCGGAAGGAGGCGTAGACCAGGAGGCGCACCGTGCGCTCAAGGATGGCAAGGCTATCCGGCCCAGTTGTCCGCTGGATGATCATGTCCTGCCTCACACTCCGCAGGCGGTCGAAGACGAAGTCGTACACCTAGGAACACCCAAGTCGGTAACAGTTGATGTGTTAAGAACCATGGCGGCTTTATAGGGTCAATTGTAATGTGAAGCATGCTAGAAAGAGTGTTCAGCTGGGGGGGCAAAACATAGTTTCTTACCATTAACTATTGGTTATTTAGCTAACACTTATCCAAAGAGACTTACAGTGAGTGAATACAGATACAGTGAGTAAATACAGATACATTATGAGCAGGTAGGGTTTTACTGATCCTGCTCAAGGATCTCACATTGGGGATTGGACACAGAACCTTTCAGCTCGGAGTCAATCACCATAACCACTAGACTATCCTGCCAGCTTTCTTGGCGTTGTCTTGATCAGTTGGAGCATTTCACAATATCCACCTAATCCCACGTGTGTTGCATACAGACATTAAATATGTCCACTAGCCTCATGCCAAGATGTCTGACCAGGCATGGTGGCGACGTCATCGATTAGATAGCACACAGTCTTAAGCAGAACAGCCGGAGGACGGAGGTCACTGGGCCGGGTCGAGTCCTTCCCGGCTGCAGGTCTGGAGTATTCTTTCACAGTACGCTGTGGGTCAGCCCTGGGACGCCGGCCCTTTACCGTTCCTGCCAGGGTCTCGAAGCGGTGCAGTCGGTTCTGCGACTCCCGCTCTTGCAACTCCCGGTTTGGGCACATGGACTGGCAGGTGCCCCTGGGGGAACCTGGGCTTTCTGGGTCGGCCCGTTTCCCGGACTCATCTTCTTTTCGCACTCTCCACTCTGGTTGATTTTCTCTGCTGCTCCATCTTTCCTGGGTCGGTCTCCACCCTCCTCTCCCTGTTACCGAGGTCCTCTTTTGAGAGTGAGAACTGCGGTTGGAAGAATAGTAGACATGGATAAATATGAAACATGGGAATGGATTTTATTTATATCCCCATTTCTATCACACATTTTCTTGTCTCATATCCGTACAGGGTCTATTTTTTGATATATTCAGAGATACACATTCAGCCATTATCTTATTGTCCTATAAGTTACCTCTTACCAGCTGGCAATGATTGCACACTGATTTTAGCAAAGCGAACGTTTTTTTCGAAACACAGCTTCTTCTTTCTTTATGTGGACGACTAGCTACCCTGGCGAAATTATTTACTCGTTAGAAAAGCTGTAATCATCTTATAAATTAGATTTGTACCTTATTGTCAACTTAATAAAATGGATAGATTACTCACATGGGACGAGCAACACTCCTGTTACTCATTGTCAATCCTCTATCGCAACTTTCCATGATAAGCACATTTAAGGACATTTGAAGGCCACCTTTGACAGACATAACACGAATTGTTACATCATATTTATGCTGGGTAACGAATAAGCTTCCATGAAGTGAACATCGTGGATCTTTTATCGGGAAAAGGACCTCGGCTGTCTTGACTTGTATAACAGACTGAGTTGTTGTTGAGCATACTTGTCGTCACATCCGGGATATACATTTCCGGGTTATATATATATATATATATATATATATATTTGTTTTTAATAGCGATATAATTGTTTTTAATAGCCATACATATAAAGGACATAGCTGCGATGTTTATGTTTACAAACACCAATTTACATGTATTTACATGTTAAATGAGAAGATGTTGAGCTCAACGTTATAAAATTTAACTCAAACATTTGCTAAGAAAAGCTGCCATTACGGATCAATATTTGCGAAATATAATGTACGTTCATTTAGTTGCTTAATGTGATGGGCAAGTTACATTCAAAATGTAATAGATTACATATTACTACTTACTTTCCTTTGAAAGTAATAAGTTACTTTACAATAGTATTATCTGTGTAGAGTAACTCGTTACCTATTACACTACTTTTGAGATACTTTCACAAAAATAACCGCAGAAGTACAACTAGGTATTATAAAATGGAAGAGAGTACAATACAACACAATATTTCGCCCCCTGATGAAGGTTTTGACTTTAATAGTAACTTTGATACATCTATACATTTATGTATAACAACCTATTTTAATTATACAACTTCAGCCTATATAACCATAACAGATTGGTTCTTCACAAACACAAATGGTTGGCAGTGAAACAGACGTGAACCTAATTGCTAACCCCCGGCCTATATTAATATGTAGGCTAAGCATAGCCTAAAAAAAGAAAAAAAAAACACAGGCTAAACAGAGGAAACCTGTAGCCAAACATTGGCTAAATATGCATCCGAGGAATCCTATAGCCTAACAAAGGCTAAATATACAACTGAAGAAACCTATAGCCAAACAAAAGCTAAATATACAACCGAGGAAACCTATAGCCAAACAAAGGCTGATAAATATAACTATTGAAGGCACTTAGCCTAGACCTATAGGCTACTTATGGTCTGGAGGGCTAGCCTATTCCATACCACTATTGTACCTGTTAAAGCGCATCAGGAGGAGCCGCTGAAAGCGTCCATCACTGAGACGGTTTCGTTTTGGGGTGAGCACAAGACTGAAAAGTCTTTCGACTGGTGAGCTGGATGGTGTTGGGGCGTTATAGCGGAGTGCGATTTGTTCGCTGTAGACAACTCCCTCTGCTTCCCTACACATAAATTGCACTTGACTAGGATGTTGTTGTCCTTTGCTTTAATTAACTCGAAATAATGTGAGTATATCCATTTTGAAAACGTAGAGCTTGCAGCCATTATCGGATTTCGGCAACAGTCTTCTTCGGGGGTTATACATTTTTTTTCTGGTGACGGTCCGGCGCGCGGTGTGTTTCGGTTGGTAACGCGGTACTTACTTGACATTGTAACTGTAATAATATTACCGAAATCCTATTACTATCGCGTTATATTACTTCGTTACTGCTAAAAGTAATATATTCCCTGTAACGCATTACTTTTGTAGCGCGTTACCACCAACACTGGGCCAAAAATACAATTAAGTTATTTATTAAATATTTATTTATTTGGCAATAATGTACATGTTTTCTTTCTTTAATATTGATGAAAACATGAACAGCAAAATGGGCACAAAAAAAACAAAAAAAAAACGATTCAATGTTATGGCCCTCTAATGTGAAGGAAGCTAAATTGCGTACTATTTATTCTAGGTAATGTGGTATTTAGGTTAGGGTTCGGGGCAGTAGAGCTCCCGGGTCCTGGTTGGGCCAAGCTGGTGTTCCTCAAAGGCCTGCTGGGTTTTAATGGTGTAGCGGCTGACCTGGGAGGACAGCTCCTGCAGCTCTGAGAAGGTCCTGGAAGGGTAGGAAGGAAAATACATTAGTAGTACAAAACCAAACCCTCTGACAACTTAGTTGAGAAGGCTTGAATTCCACAATCTATATCAATGAAGCGCTGAATAAATTCAACATGTAGTTAACTTAATCAGCAACTTCAGCAAGGGTCATGAATTACATCATCATCCAATAGAAGAAACAAAGCGCAGATCGGTTTGCTAAAGTGGTAAACTGTAATTGCTAAAAAAAAAAAAAAAAAACATCCTGCCCTCCACACATTTTGTCCGTGTCCTTGACTGATGCGGACATTTCCGACTTATCTACGGACGCCATGTCGGCTTCCTTACCCAAACATCTGCTGGGCGATGTCCTTGGAGGCCGTTTTTATGTCTCTGAGGCACTCCACAGCAGAGCTACTATCCTGCAGATCTGTGGGTGTGCACTCCACCAGCACCTTCTCACTCTTCTTCAGGCACGCCACTGCTTTATCTGAATGAATACAAAGGAATGATAAATCATTAGTATTAAGTAGTATGAAAAATACATAACACAAAGAATACAAATTTGACAAACGCAATTTTGATTTAGGATTTAATAGCACCACTTGAGTTTTCTATGGATGAATTAAGTAACCCATTTGTTTTCTTAGGGTTGGTTATGGATGAGCACCATCTAGTGTTCCAGTTAAGGAGTGCTACTTACTTATATTAGCTTCATAGTTTCAGGTTGTGGATTCTAGTACAGCCACAGACTACATACTCAGATTTATTCAACATGTAAAACTGGAAACTGGTGTTTAAAATTCTGCTAGAAGAGATAGCAGAACTTTCAAAAGATAAAACATTTTGTTTTTAAATAAAGTGACAGTGAACATAAAAATCCTATCTGATGTATTCCAGAGTCAATTGATTGGCCGGGATTGTCCTGAGGTCATTGTTTTCAAAATGGAGCCATTCCAGATGTAGTGTGTTGATGTGACGATATGTACAAAAACAAAACAAACACAGCAGATGAGGCCGGTTGCCGGGGCTACACATTCTTCTAGCCATGAGGTCACAATATCCCACGCTAACGGGTTACAGCAGGCAGCCCAGCTAACTGACGGAACTACTCACCCAAGAAGACCCTCCCGTCTCCTTCGATGAAGCAATTCTTCACAGACAGCTCATGTGTAGTGGTGTCAATGGCCCTGGCGAAGGTTCGGTAGTCCTCTATGAACTGTTGGGATTCTTCTACCAATGGAGTCAATGCAGCACTCTGACAAAATAGACCAGACAATAATTACAATGCCATTAAATACATAGACAAACCTGTACACGGACAAATCGATGCATTGCTTGTATTTTAGATTTGGCTGTATTATGCATGCCTGATACCAACCATAAAAAAGATATATGAATGATATCAGAGTACCTCAGTACATAGTTTTTCAAAAAAACAAAAAAACACAGTGGCATAAAACCAGTGGATAATCGACAAACGCTTCACCTCAAATCTCTCACAATATTGCTGTCAGACATTTTGTTAATGCCTGCGTGGTGAAAAATAAAAACACTTCAAGATGACCCAAATGAGAACATGTACTGACTTGCAAATCCAGAATCTCGTTCATCTGCTTGTTCCTCTCCCTAAGCAGGTACTTGCGTTTCTTCTCTTGCACTTCATTGTACAGTCTCTCCTCCTCCTCCATCAACTGCAGCAGCTGAGCCTCTGCCTCTCGTTTCAGCTTCGCTGTATTGTGATCCATCTGGACGCCACGATGCAAAGGAGCGGAAATATATTGCAAAAGGTTTGAAACGCTTACATGTTGAAAAGTGTGCACATAAAAAAAAGAAAAGCATAACCTCATCTACTATAGGTTAAAGCACCGTCAGAAATGATTACCATAGGAATAACAGTAACAAAGGGCTAGGTAACCCTGGCCCGTTTTTGTGACTGAGGTAGGCCAATATGAATGTTTGTTGTACCTAGCTGTGAAGTAGGCCAATAGGAATGTTTTTTCTCAGCTGTGAGGTAGGCCAATATGAATGTTTGTTGTACCTTGGCTGTGAAGTAGGCCAACAAGAATGTCTGCATTTCGATGTCCGTCTGCGTACTCTCGTGTTCGTCTGCGTTTTGCGTCTCATCGGTTTCTGTTCCAACAAAATAAACACGAGGAGCTACAGGGGAGACATCAGTGAGGAGCAACAGGGGAGACAACATCAACATCGGGGAAAACTCTGTGTCCATCTGAGAAGGTGGCCTGCAGGGCACTTTTTTCCAATAGGGAAGGTTCGAGAACAGTGGACATGGACGCTGAATATGAATATTGTGGCAGAATGTTATCAAATCTCCTAAGGTATACAACATGGTCTTAAAACTGGGATATATTCTTAAGATTTCCAACCAGGTCTGCATTTATTAAATTTGACCAAGAAGACATGCTTTTACTACTAAAAAGACCCAAACAGAAGAATCAGGAAAGCAACTATGAAAAACATACAATAAATATAATTGATCAAACTGATACAGATATGCATCATCAGTCATACAACACAGTACGATATTAGTTCTTGGGCTAAAGGATGCACTCACGAGTTGGAGAGGCCATCGGTGCAACCGAACGTCTAGGAGGCATGGCCAGCTTCGGTTTGGCAAAATCTGGTTTAGGGGAGGCGGGACGTGGTGGCATGGTGAACGATTCATTGGTCCTTGAGTTACTCTGTTGACAAGCACAGCAAGGGGACAGTCAGGTTAGGTATATGTAAAAAACAGAATACTAGCCCATGCTCTTGATTCCTATTGCAACTCTGAATATGAATACTTAAATTGAGCCGTACAGCACTTGTTTCAATTTTGATTGTATGCTTTTATTGTTTACCATTATTTAGAAGCTTTTATCCAAAACTTTTTATACGATTTTGAGAAATCAATGAATTGTAATGTATGTGAATGGGTAAACATTCTTAGGACACATAGAAAATAAGTAAAGAGATCATATACATGCGAAGAGAAATTAAGAACACAGAGCAGTACCTTTGAAACAGGAGACTTAACAGACTGCATATAACGAGACTTGGCAATGGCTGGAAGGACAAAACATACAATTATTGGGGTTTTGTCAGATTCTTCAAAACGCATTCACAAATAATAAAGCTATGAACCCATAATACAGATTTGTTGAACCCAGATTCTATAACTGTTAGCAGTATTCTGTTTACTTACATTTTACGCCTGTCATCCCTGTTAGACTGTCGTTGGCTTTGTCATTTTCACCTTTAGAGCTGAACAAAGCGTAGGTGATTTCGTTAAATAAATAGTACACTTTTGATATTAACCGTAGTTACAACAAGAAATACCAGAGCAACATAACAATATAAGACTAGGAGACCAGGTTGGTAGCTTCGCAGGGCTCAGGACTGCGACCATTTGAGCCAACATACATCTAGGTGGACACTCCCACTTGTGATGTCAATAAGGCCCAGGGAAGGGCAGATTTTGAAAGGGCTTGTAATAGCTAATCACACTGACAACGGGTGGTAAAATAGGGGGGCTTTAATACAAAGAGTGGTAATGGACGGCGCTGCGAGCCAAGGTTTTGAGCAGTGCTTGAAGTTATAGCCGGGCTGTATGGCGGCTCCGGTGTGAGCGCTCTCATTGGAAACACGACCAACAAGTTCCAACATAGACACACTGCTTTGACCATAACACTAAACATATGTTTTGTACATGGTGCAAAGTTTCAATGAAATTGCTCCGCAGCACTAGCGCTATTCAAGAGCATGCGATGCAATGCACTATTCTGGATGACGGATCGCCAGAAAAGGAAAAAAAAATTGGAGTATATTACCCAATTAACTGTTATTATTAGTAGGTAGAGCTTTTGATATAGGAGGAGGAGCGCGAAGAGTTTGTTCGTGAGGATAGATGTCGAGGTACTGGTGGTAAAAAGATACCCTATGCAACACAAACATTTTACAATTTATTTAAAGTGAGTGAATCTGTTCAAATAAATGAACACAGATGGATGGTACGTGACAAAGGACATGCCAATACTGCGACAAAACGAATAATAAAGGGGTGCCACCAAATGAAAAAGTAACTGGCACCAGTGCCAGCCGTAGAAATTGTTAGTCTTGAGCGCTGCTTTAAGAAGTTGCAATGAAAATCATAAACCTACAGGCGCCTTTTGGGATTTATAAGGTGAACATGAGGAAACCTATCATCACATCTACTAACCCTTTCGTATCAGTAGATGCCTTGCTCAAACTACTTGGTACAATTGTTGTTCTTCTGGACGCCATTGTTACTTGAAGTGAACCGCCTGTACGTCGTATTTATGGTACGGCAAAACACAGCAAGCTAACTTTGGTTCCTCATGAAATTCTCTCACTTTAACGTCTTCTTCTTCTGCTTTTGTTTTTATTGGCGGTCAATTTTCATATCCCTGTCTTGCCAGAAAAGGCTTAGATTAAATCAATAACATTACTATTATAATGCATACTTTATGACTAAAAGGTCATCCAAATAACGAAGCTGTGTTATTGTTTGTGATTATCAATATAAAAAAATACAATCAAAAATAAAACGTTATATTTTATACTATAAATTTGTATACTATTAGGTGTGTAATATAGACGAACGTAAGTTTCATATCCCTGTCTGGAGCAATGCTGAATGCAACTCATAAAAGTTACCACTAGAGGGATAGAAGAGGTGGTGTTGCCCATAATGATTCCCTATATGGTATATTGCTAAAACAGTGACAACATAAACCTTGAATGGTGATTAATTAAGACTAAGCAGGAAATTTCTTGAACTTTCAAGATTAAATTATAGGAATCTTCAGGCTCCACCCGTACCTTAAATGTGTGTGTGTGTGTGTGTGTGTGTGTGTGTGTGTGTGTGTGTGTGTGTGTGTGTGTGTACGCGTGTGTGAGTGCGTGTGTGTGTGTGTGTGTGTGTGTGTGTGTGT
>JAOPJO010000017.1:15377898-15388733 GCA_027123675.1 Molva macrophthalma | reverse complement strand
GAGAGAGAGAGAGAGAGAGAGAGAGAGAGAGAGAGAGAGAGAGAGAGAGAGAGAGAGAGAGAGAGAGAGAAAGAGGGCAACATCTGGTAAAAGAATATGGTTGTGTGTGTGTGTGTTGACCTGCATGTGTGTATTCTTGTTTAGAGAGGAAGATGAAAACGCAAAATGGGGCGAGGTGTCAGACTTTATTGTCAAATAATGTGCATATCTGTAAAATATGATGAGTGTATAGTTACATTTGAGGAAAATATATAACCAACTTGAAGGCACTGAGGAACATCAAAATGTGTTGGCTCGGAAACTTCAATAATAAAGACTTAAAAAACAATTATATAGCTGCACGATTTGGAAAAAGTCGCATGGCCGCAAGAGGGTAACAGATTCCCTCCCGGTCATTTGTCCGCGCGTGGCGTCATCACTCCCCCTCCCCCGCCCGCCCATATAAAGCTGTCAACGGCACCCTCTCACCTGGATTTAGGCTGGCCACTCTCCACGCGGGGCATCCAGCTGACTTCACCTTTACGCAAGTGGCCAGAGGACTAAACTCACTGGCGTCTTCGCTACATGACCGTAGGTCATATGAGCATCTTCTAAGATAAATAACAGTTTTAGTTCAAAGGAAGGTGAACACACAATTATTTTATGAATCTGGCAAATTATTCGTACTATTCGGGCATGTGCAACATGACGGCCGAGACACAGCACTCGCCGGTGGAGGCAGCCAGCCCTGTTGTCCTGTCCCCGAACGTCAGTTTGGACTCCCCGCTACCTCCGCCATCTGTGATGATACAGGCCCGGTCCAAAGACAACATTCTGATCAAGTCTGAGCCCCGGGGCACCAGTCCCAACACGGAAGACGGGACCGATTTGGGTCACAGCGAGGACCACCTGTCGACGACGGGCAGTCGCCGCCGGAAAAGGCCTGTGCAGAGGGGGAAACCTCCCTACAGTTACATCGCTCTCATCGCGATGGCCATAGCCAACTCGTCGGAGAGGAAACTCACCCTGGGGGGTATCTATAAGTTCATAATGGAGCGCTTTCCTTTCTACAGAGAGAACTCAAAGAAGTGGCAGAACTCCATCCGCCACAACCTCACCCTCAACGACTGTTTCGTCAAAATTCCGCGGGAGCCAGGCAGACCCGGGAAAGGCAACTACTGGACTTTAGACCCCGCCGCGGAGGACATGTTTGACAACGGCAGCTTCCTGAGGAGGAGAAAGAGGTTCAAGCGCACCGACGTGAGCACGTACCCGGGATACATGCAGAGCACCAGCGCCTTCACGCCGACACCCATGGGGAGGCCCTCGTATCCTAACACCCTGTACCCGGGAATAGGTTCTGGCTACGGCACCCAGCTCGCAACCTCGCCGCATCCGGCGATGCTGCATCACTACCAGACCTCCGGGGTCGCGCAAGGACAGCCACGCATGTTCAGCATCGACAACATCATCAACCAGCAGACGCTCCAGGGCGGGCCTGGGGGAGGCGGGGATCTCAATGCCCAGAATCTAGGATTTGGCGGGCCGGATCTGAGCGGTATGGCCTGCTCTGTCACCGGTGTCTCCGATCAGTCGTCATGCTTCCAAACCCAGAATATGAACCACGCCACGAACATGCTCGGTAGGAACACTGGGAACATCCCTTCCAATCTGACCTCTGGGTATCCTTATTCTTCTTCTTCGTCGCCTCCTCCGCCTCCTCATCCTCACTTACCCGCTATGACACAGGCCAGCTTCTCCCCCGGGAGCTCCCAGGTGTACTGCGCGGCGAACAGGCTCTCTCTGCCGGCTCTGCGCTCTGGCTCCTGCGCCGAACACACTGAACAGCTGCTGGGTCTCTCCAACTCGTACAACAACTCGTACATCAGACAAACTAATTTCGCATCGGGGTTAGAGCGGTATATGTGAAGGAAACATTGAGAGAGAAAAACGGAAAGCACAACAAAATCCTCACGACTAACATTAAAAAAATACATTCCATTTTTAAGGTGTAAAGCCATCTCATTCGTTTTACTGCGTCATTGTCCTAACTTATGTGTGTGTTGTGTCCACCATTTTTCGTTAAGAGCACTAGTTGTGTGTTTAAATATTATTGTTGTTAGTTTGACTTTAATGTCATGTGATGTAATTATTTTTTCATTATCTATTTAGTTTAGTAACGTGGGCCTATCGTTGATTTTATATTTATAGCTGTGCTACTGATGTTCTCATGTTGACTGATGAAATAAAGTTTGATGGTTTTTATTTCTGATATTAACTGTTGTTTCATTTGAGGTTTTCACTCACAATATCAGATCGATTCCATGATCGATTCCCACGTTGTGTCTCCAACCTGAAAGGTTCACGCGGCATCAAAAAAAAGTATATTTGGACGTATTTGGAAGTATTTCGTTTTAGGGTTACAGTGAGGGATTGTTTTCGTTCGGACAATGTATCAAATACTTACCAGCATGCCTATAGGCCATTCATATATTCAGAATTGACAGTCAATTCAAATGTATTCGTTTAAAGGGTTGGTGTTTCCGGCCTTCTAAGCATGCTTTGTTGGCGATCGTGGGAGCCGCTTGCATATAAAAAGCATATTCGATAATAATAATAAACATAGTAGGCCTCTCCTATTTATTTAATGATAATATTTAGCCTATTATATAAATATATTTAAATAAAGATCCATACGGCATAGGCGTTCAGTTTTTTGTAGGCTACGAATAATGTTTGATATTAGGCCTTACAGAATAAAACAAGATCATATTTTAAATTCGCTGCACCATAATAAACTACTTTGTGAACTCTCTGAAACATCTACTCGTGTTCCTTTTTTCAGGGGTCAAGAAGATTGGTTTAAAATACAAACAAACGTCGAGTGGCCTAAATAATACACCTTCAAAATAAAAAAAACGAGCACATTGTCCCGATGCAGATAATGGTCTTTAATTCGTAGAGTGTGGGCTCCAGTTAACAAGACCGAGCCAGGTCTATCAACTCCGTGCCCCTCTTTATCCAAGAGCCTGGGCCTTCACATTCCACTGGGGCCCGTAGTGTATCGGTCACCCAGAGGGATGGAACCTAACCAACCAACCAACAAGCATATAGTCAGGGATGGATTATCGGACAAGCACGGTGTCCCCCCGGACCATTGGGGAGCCACCGTCAGGAGGGGGCCACTCAAGCAAAGATTTAACCTTTCCTAATTGAAACAAAAAATATACCGGTTCCTAATCGAAATAAAAAAATATAAAATACCTATGTTTCAGATGTAATCCTATCTGCTGAACCACTCACTATACATCACATGCCAGTGAGTCTGGTGCCAGACACATGCCAATACTGTAACCGGGTCTATATCTCACATTAACCCGTAGAATCTAGTAGAGTTTCTTGCATTTATTTACTTTTGTAGCAGCACTTAATTATGGATAATTAATCATTATAATCAAATAGTGGACAGGCCAGAGCGAACAGTTGTACGCATTTATGTAGACAAGCCGCTCAATAATCATTTTAAGACTCCAAATATTGTACCAAAGTAATGTTATTGAGCTAGCCATTGTAACCAGAACCTCTAAACTTCCCCATTGGTTGAATAAACCCCTGGCTGAATGCAACAATACATCCATCAGCCTATGGGCAACTGTGTGATCACTCTGACAATTCCGTAAAAGGTAAACTATGCTGTGGTGCGACCGTTGTCATTATACAGCCATGGGTGGGACCACAATTGATTGATAGTTGAAATATGAGGCTAGGATTGCATTCACTTTGATTGCCAGTAGAGGGAGCTTCAACATCACAAAATACACCTGCAAGAAATGGTTTCGTTAAAAAAAAAAATGCATGTACATAATACATTTAATTGTGTTCATCCACACAAAGTAAATTACATTTTTATTTGTTTATAATAAAGCAATAAAAGCATGTTTTTACAAACGAAAAATCGAGTTATTCACAATATACATAAGTAGGCCTACTCATTCGACAATAGGTTGTTTTTTCAATAATAGGCTACTTATATCATCAATAATCGGCTACTATTTTTTTATGATATGGCGTGTGGTGGACACAGCTGTGTATGATATCGATTAAACGATTAAATAAATATATGTCACCAGGCGGCTATTTAAGATAGAATTCCTGTATTAAGGCTGCGTTATTGCAACCGCCTTCAAAAAAATACATACACATGGGAGATAATAACCTGTGCATGAAAGGCCTTCTATTATCATATTTGCCTACATTCAATATTTAATATTTGCATTTATTGATCACAAGCCTTAATTATTTACAGTTTAGAGAAATTGACAAATTTTAATTTCAGTTCGTCAAAGGCTTGGACGAGGTTATCCTTTGTGGTTGGTCTGACTCGCATGTGGGACTCACATTCACCACAACCCATTTAAAAATAAACTCGGCACAGTAAGAAATGATATGGCCCTACAATATACTCTGAAGAGGCAGCATGTGTAGTTCACCCTGAAGTGCCTTGCTTTTGAACTGATGCTTGAGTCTGTGATCATTTGGCCTATATCCGTGTTGTAGATGAATGAGGTGATGATGCATGCGAATTAACGCCATGTTTCTTCAACGTAATGATAGGAATGTCTTGACGGCTGTGAGTTCTGAAGGCCCACAGACATCCATCGCCATGTCATCTCTACCATTTCGCATAACGAAGATGGATCGAAGCAGGTTTCAGCTGCAAGGCCCTTGTGTTTACCTATATGCGAATTATTTAGAAAATGCAGATGGATAATGTTATGACATCTTGACAAGCAAAACATGAAACTCTTGAGAAGGGATCAGCGCGAACCTTTAACTTCGTTTTTTTTGTTTTGTATTCATATGAATATAGGCTGCATCGTGTTTGTATTAATAGGCTGGACATTGTTGTGCTGTTGTTACATACTCGTTTAATTGAGGGAAGCTATGGAGATTTAGAAAATTATAATAAAAAATGGAAATTAAAGATAAATGCAATCGCTGTACATTTTTTACCTAAACATGTGAACAATGAGTAGGCTATACCCGTAATTCTATAATTATTTATTATTATTATTTATATTAAATGTTTAATTAAGCAGTTTGAAATGTCTTTTAGGCCTATTTTCTATTATTCGTTTATTATTATTGGTATAGTTGACCTAAATGTTGTTGCAATGTGTTTATGTTGGGCTTGCAGACTTTTCTGAAACTTAATCCATCAATGAATATGAAATAAATATACCACATTAACTCCATCAACATTATACCTGCATGCTCCTAATTATCACATCATTAGTATCGTATGGCTACACTAAATTGGCCCGAAATCGAAATAATGATTATGATGGAGCACGCTCGCCATCATTACTGACCAAAGGTTCTATAATCTCTTTCAGTTCCTGGTCAACAGTGACACGAATGTCACGTGGTCTGTGCCGTCAGATAAAAAGCTTTTGAGGGCTATGAAGGAGGATAGTGTGAGACTTCCACTGGATACTTAACCATTCCTGCGCGTAAAAAGACAGCCTTTTTGGATATATGCTCGCGTGACCTCGCGTTATAGAGGTAAAAACCAGAACGCAAGTCGTCGTTTAATGGGAAAAAAACTGTTTTTAATCAAAGACGTTTTTCTTCGCATGAAATCCAAAGTTTTGCCTTGAGTGAGAGCACGCGATCCCACTTCGCGAATGGTCGTCGGACACGCCGAACACACAGGTCAATGACTTTTTAATCTTTCTCACACCATTTATTTTGAAATGTGTTGGTTCAGCTGTCGAAGAAGCCTGGTGTAGTATTAGGGATTGGATCTTGCAGACAGACTTCAGTATCTAAATCAGGCAATAGCAGCTGACAGAAGGGACCGCGAGAGAGCGGAAGATAAACGGTTTCTTCCAAGGATGACTTTAGGGGCGGATATGTCCGACAGCTCTGCATTGTCCGAAGACTTGGACATCGATGTGGTCGGGGGAGATATCGCCGTGGGCAAAGACGGAAAATATATGCATCACGATTTTAACTTGGACAATGACTCCGACGATAATTTCTCTCAGAATGCCAGTGAGAGGGTGTCCTCCCCGGGACTCAGCAGCTCCGAGTGTCAGTCGGAGCAGATGGGCTCCAACACCGAGCCCGGGAGCATGGTTGGGGACAAACCCAGCAAAAGTGCACTCGTAAAGCCGCCCTACTCGTATATAGCTCTTATCACCATGGCGATCCTGCAGAGTCCCAAAAAACGCCTCACCCTGAGCGAAATCTGCGAGTTCATCAGCAACAGGTTCCCATACTACAGAGAAAAATTCCCCGCTTGGCAAAACTCAATCCGCCACAACCTTTCCCTTAACGACTGCTTCGTCAAAATCCCCCGGGAGCCTGGGAACCCTGGAAAAGGCAACTACTGGACCCTCGACCCCGAGTCCGCAGACATGTTTGACAACGGGAGTTTTTTACGCAGGAGGAAGCGCTTCAAGAGACATCAAACCAATGAAATCTTAAGGGACTCCGGGGGGTTTCTACCAGGGTTTGGATATGGCCCCTACGGGTACAACTATGGACTCCAGCTGCAGAATTTCCACGCAGCTCACAATCCTTATCACCCGCACCATCCGAGTAGCGCGTTCCCGTTCCAAAGTGCGCCGTGCGCACTGCCTAATCCAGCGTCGATGTTCCCTACGCCCCATCCCTTACCCTCTCTCTTAAGTGCCGATTTACGAAAGCCATTTTACCCCCAACTAAGCCCCACTTTACCCAGCTTGCCACCCCTAAAAACGGACACTACCACGCCGAGCAGGCCCTCTTTCTCCATCGACAACATCATTGGCGCTGCCAACTCCACGGCCTCGTCGTACGGCTCACAGTCAAGCAACCAGGCTCAAATCCTGGCCATGTTGACCCCAGCACTAGCCTCTGCCTCCAACCACTTAAACATCTCGCAGGAGAGCATATTACTAGCTGGGACAGCGAGCCAGGCGTTCTCAAGCAAAACGGCAAATATGAACACTTGTCCTTTCTAAATGCCTGGTGACAATTATCACTTCGAATCGTGTCATTAACAGCCAATTGTGGTAATACCGACGTTTGTGAAGGTAGGATACACATTCTTTGTGGGGAAAAAGAGTGTCGAGGCTCTCTTTCACTGTCCATACGATGCGAGAAAGGATAACTTAAAATGTATATTTATGTTTTTCTTTTCTTTTTTTGTAAATATGTGAATAATAACGAGAAAAACAAGACGATTTGAGATTTGGAAAGGGGTCTTCTTACTCATAGTTATTGTACATTTTTGTCCTGGATTTGGTCTAATGGCCATCATTCATTGGTCGAGTATGAAAAGCTCCTTTTTATTTAACATAAGTTAAATGTCACCTATCTCTATTGGGATGATTTGCGTTTGAAATAAATAACAATAATAATAATTATAATAATTGAGATTTCTATGGTTTGTATTGTTTTATATTTTGTGAGAAATAAAGCACTGTTGTTGGCATAGGCTTACATAAACCGCAAACTCAGGTTTTTACTAGAAAGCACATCCAGAGAAATGGGGTTCTGATAATAAATGTAACCTTTTCCACCACAACTCCAGATCTCCTCTTACAGGCGGCCGTCTTGATAATTGTGTGACTTTACCATTTCATATTGTCATGGACATGTAGGTTATGGGTATTGGTGTAAAGATGAGCGTGAACTCTCTCTCTCTCTCTGTCTCTGTCTCTCTCTCTCTCCCTCTTTCTGTTTAACTGTTGTGCGTATAGGGTTCGTTTCTATCTATTTCACATCAAATTAATCTGTGAAGCGTATGTCTTGTGTTGCCATAGAGAGAGAGACACCTAATGTTTATAGGCCATTTTTGTTGTAATGACAAGAATAATAAATGTTTGTGAATTTCAACATACATCTTGTTAACTTTTTCTATTGCTTTAAGAGAAGTCCGTATTAGGCCTATGATTACAAACTTAATTAAAATGCTAATGGATAAATATAGGCCATTCCTATACAAATTGTGAAAAAAACAAAACTAATTTAATAATATTTTGGTTGAAAAGATATGCAATTTGTAATATTATAAGCATTAGAATTACAGTAACCAATATTCATTTATTAGCCTATATAGGCGGTCTATTTGGCTGAGTGGATAATCTTTATCGTTATTATTTATTATCTATACAAATACAAAAATCCTTACAATTGTTTAAAGGTTGTATTTAACTGTTTTAATTAAATATATTAGCCTTATCTTCCGGAAACACATAATGTAAAAACACACAAGATTAGGTCTAGGACTACTTAGTGTTAAATACCTAATTAAAACCACTTAATTGGGGGGAAAATCCCAGTCCGTATGCTGACTCGGGCTATTTGTTGTCTCCTTTTTGAAAAAAATAAATCTAGTAGCCTAATTTCGATGGAGATATTGAAAAGCCCTTAATCGTATAGCTACCTTCGACAGTGAGAAATATCACGCAACAGTAGGCAAGGATTTCTCTTGTGTGGCTTTGGGGGCACTTGTAAAGGACCATTTTCTAGCAAGTTACAAAAGCCGAAATGAATGGGGACGCGAGTAGGCCTCGGCGGTCTGTAATTGAAAGTGAACGTTCTACAAGGATACCCACGATCCCTTGGGGCTTCCTTGCTAATTTGTAGCAGCATTTTTCATCGGGGCTCCTAATCCACCATAATGCGGCTTTTTGCCCGTTTGTTGATGTTGTCAGGGAAGACCCCGTGCCCAGGGCCTGAATATGCACACAGCGAGTGGTCCCCTGTGAGTCGAGCCACACACATTTAGCCCCTGAAAAGCAATCTTCTCAAAAGGCCCTCGGTTTGGTCCGCTTTCATGTCATCTGTGTTGTCTCGGGATACATATAAAAGAAGCACAGGGACTGGGCTACAGAAAACAGGCCTATTGGTCTATTGCGGAGTTGGTCGGACACATGTTCCCTGACAGAAGGGGGTGTAAAGCCTCCTTTATTTGCCAGATCTGTGTGCAAATGGTTAAATTAGTTTGCGGGGTGTTTTGACAGATGATTATTAAGGCAGAAGGGTGGGAGGGCTGACTCCCGGCTCCCTCCAACTCTTTGAAACGGGCACCGACACAGCCCTGCTTTCTTCATCCAGACGCTCCCTTTATTTACCCCTTCCTTTATTTCTGTTTTACTATAGCGTGAATTAAAGGTCTTATTATACTACCGATGAGTAACACTTTGGTACATTTTCCATGGTTTCTGCATTTCCGTCTCACAGCTCCCTCCCAATACAAATGTATAATAAAATGACATGAAATATGAAGGCCTATATAATTGATGCCTGGTTAGATATCTAAGTTTGTCATAATTTGCATGGCAAATTCATTGGAAGACTATTCCCGTTTGTCACAGGGATTGTTTGCAAATGCAGTAGCCTAGTTATATAGCCTACCAGATGTCATTTGGATTTCTTTCACGCAAAAAATATAAAAAAACGTAAGCAATATAGTAGGGAGCAATAATTATTTAAAAAACAATATTATTATATGAGTTAATATTAATATTAATGATTATTTTAAAAATATCGAATTATTAAACGCCATTCTTCTTCTTCTAATTAGTATTCTTATTATTATTCGTATTATTCCTCTTCTTGTTATTAATAATAATAATGAGTGGTAGTAGAGTAGGCCTATTATTGCATTAATATTAGTAGGTCATTTTAAATATTAATATAATAATGAATCAAAAATAATTAGTAAGAAGAAGAAGAAGAAGAAGCAGAAGAAGAAGAAGAAGAAGAAGCAGAAGAAGAAGAAGAAGAAGAAGCAGAAGAAGAAGAAGAAGAAGAAGAAGAAGAAGAAGAAGAAGAAGAAGAACTTGGATAACTGTTGGACAACACTCTGGAGCGGTTCAACATCCACGTCTGGATGTTAATCTGAGAGAGCCCACTAGGCTACATGTGATATAATTCCTTCATATGAACCCCAACTCGGATGTGCACCACTTGTTTCTGATCTCTGACAAGATTACAGGCCTACGGACTAGAACGGGCCTGCTATTACTGTTCCCTTAACCGCCGTAGACACGGAACACAGCGTTGATAAATTAAATGTCTAGAGTGGCCGGACGCAAAACGTCAAAATGGCCTTTAATTTTTCACGCTCCTCTTAATGGGTTACCGTCGCTGGTTGTAATGGTTGTAATGTTATGCCATTGCTGGGAGTTTTTTTCTTTTTTTGACGCACTGTGCTGTGGTTGTCACTTTGAGACCACCCACATCCTCACCTCATAAAGTGTGTCTTTATTTGCTACCAGGACATTCGTCATTTTTCAAAACTAAGGCTTTCTAAAAACAAAATGGGATCTGGGGTGATATGGGAGCTGACAGTTAAATTACCAAGCTGTCACCAAAACACTTTTGTAAATGCAAATAGGAAAGACCAATCCAATTTCTTAATTTTAAGGGCAACCATATGGGCTTTGCGTGTGGAGGCTCAAACCTCCAACTCATGTTCGTGTGCGTCTCCAACTCATGTTCGGTGATTCGTTGTCGTCTTAATTTAACATAGCTTATTTATAAATATCACCAAGTATCTGTGGAGTTATTGTGTACCTTTAAATAGCTTTATGTTAGGGAACTCACCTTGACCAGATCGAATCCTCGTCTTTATGTTATGTGGCGTGTGGGTAAGCAGGGGATTACATACAATCGTTTTGCTTAAAGCTCTTATATCCAACTATCCCTATAATGCTAATAAGGTTATTGCTGATCAATTGTCCGCAACGTCTTGAAGGACAAAGCACATAATGAGGAGCCCTAAGATGCTTGGCCCTTTTCAAAGTTTGCTTGGGTCGGTAGACATACCAGACGCATAATTATGACGCCGCCTATAA
>JAOPJO010000017.1:15360638-15363954 GCA_027123675.1 Molva macrophthalma | reverse complement strand
ATGAGTTTTTATTCAAATACTGACTAGCCAATCGTGAGTGGGTAGTGTGTGTATGCTTGAGTGTTTGCTTATGTGTGTGTGTGTGTGTGTGTGTGTGTGTGTGTGTGTGTGTGTGTGTGTGTGTGTGAGAGGGAGAGATAGAATGTGTGAGACGGGATAAGGGCTGACAAAATAGTAATGACAACAACAGCAAAAAATATACATATTTATAGCTAAAGAGAGAAATTAGTTGCAGATAATTGGGAAATCTGGGTAGATCACAATCACATATGTCTGCCACTAGACCTGAGCTTTTTGAAAAAATGAAGTGAAAATAAATGATCAGTGGTAAAGACTCTCAGGGCTGAAAGAACTGAATGGATATAGAATTGCTTGGCCGGAATCAGTAGTCTGTTGTTGGCTCATCTCATTTTCGCCCCCCAGTACCACCATGTTACACATCACTCATTTCTGTACGCACCTTGTATGTTTCAAGAAAAATACGGTACCGACTAACTAAGTCCTCTCTCGATGGCGGGGCTGAAACAGAGATATAGAGAAGAGAAGAGTACAGCTAAATAAAGATAAAATAGAGAAAAACAAAACATGTAGAGAAAAACTAGACAGAGAAATATTGCGAAAATGTAATAACGGGGCGGCCTCAAACTATTGTGAGAGCACGCGGCAGACGGGACGCGGAGGCAAGGGAGAGGTGTGCAGCGCGGAGCTCTCCATGACAGAGGTGATGGATGGATGCCATAGAGAACATTAAGATTTCAACTCAGACACCGCCGGTGGACGCAGACAGCTGGAGAGGTGTGTGTGTGTGTGTGTGCGTGTGCGTGTGCGTGTGTGTGTGTGTGTGTGTGTGTGTGTGAGCGTGTGTGCGTGTTTGTGTGAAAATCCTAGAGATGTTGACATGTGTTTACAATTTATTTATTATGTATTTATTTCATGATAATAACTAAGTAGAATTTTACATTTTTAGGTTGTTAACAGATTGTATTTATTGCACTGTAATGTGTTACTCTGTATTGTACATTGCATTACATATTATATCATAATGTATTACAATGTATTACAATGTATTATACAGCTTTCCAACAACAAATAATGAATACTTTCTGGCACACTGATGCAGTGATGTGTGTAGTACAGAAAGACAGACAGACAGGACAGACAAACAGACAGACTGAGATACACAGATACACGGACAGAGCAGGAGGCACCGAAAGCTCACATAAAACAAGGCCAAAAGCACAGGGTATTCCACCTTATCGTCACACGCACACGACTGCTTGGCATGGCCTAAATGCATCAAAACCGCAGGATACAAAAGAAAGAGTCACATGGGATGTGCCCCGTGGATGTTTTAAATCATCTCTGTTATCACATTGGACTGGTAATGAGCAACACAGTCAGCGACTGGTTCCACTAGGTAGTAAACAAAATCTAATGACTGAAAACCGAAGCTTGTCTGAGTGGCAGCTGGAGGAAATAAGATTGTGAATCTCGCAGGAAGGGCCAGTCTGTTGTTCATCGTTTTGCTTGTTCTAGCGCGCTGTATGTTATCATCTCTGCAGGCTGGGTTGTAAATGTGTGTTTGTGTGTATGTGTGCTTGTGTGTGTGTGTGTGTGTGTGTGTGTGTGTGTGTGTGGGTGTGTGTGTGTGTGTGTGTGTGTGTGTGTGTCTGCGTGTGTGTGTGTGTGTGTGTGTGTGGGGGGGTGGATTATGTGTCTGCTTGTCCTTGTAGATCCACCACTGTCTGTCTGTTTGTCTGATGCTGTGCAGAAATAACCCCAGAAGGGCCACAGCCACAGATCCCAGCAATAACTGTCAGGCAGAGCTCCCTTGTCCTTGGATCAGTTGCTTTTTCCTATCAGCGTGTTAAGAAAATCGCTCCTGCTGGTACGAAATGTAGTAATACCTCACCACACGAGACATCCTCACACATCTCATTTATTTGCTCCACGGCCTTGACCGAGAGAAAAAGGCGGTCGAGGGTTGAAGTATATCACTGGAAAAAAAAAAAGTACGTTTATCATGTTCATAGGGACCCCTAGTGGCCTGCCGAGGTAAGAATAAAATGAAAAAAGGAAGGAAAGAGTAATGTGCACATAGTTTTTCACTTTTGTGAGGAGAACCAAGATAAGGACAAGCAGGGATGCTTCATCCTGAGGGGAGAGGAGGGAGGCTTCAAAGAGAACCTGAGTAAAGCATGATGGATTTAAAGGAGTGGTCTGTTGCTTCAAGCAGCCCAGTACCCCAGTCAGCCCGGCTCTGAAGTACTCTCTCTGTCTCGCTCTCTCCCTCTCCATCTCTGTCTCTCTCTCTGTCTCTCTCTTCCCCACTCTCTCTCTAGCTCTCTCTTTCTCCCTGTCTGTCCCTCTGTCTCTCCGTCTCGCTCTCTCTCTCTCCCCCACTCTCTCTAGCTCTCTGTCCCTGTCTCTCTCTGTCGCTCTCTGGCTCCCCCCCCCCCCGCCCCCCATGCTCTATCTCTCTCTCTCACCCAGTCTCTCTCACCCTCGCTCACTCCCACCCCTCTTTCTCCCACTCTCGCCCCAGCCTCATGTGGCCTCGCTCCAAAATCGTCCCTGTCTGCTTTGAAGACACTGAGGAATAATATTGACAGAGCCATGGATGAAATTATATTGTGGTTACTTTTCTGTGGGGGGAGAAAGGATGGAGAGTTGTAAGAGAGGGGTGTGTGGGGGGTGGGGGCTGGGGGAGAGGAGCTGAGTGTATGTGTCCTCAGAAGCAGCTCTCTGTTGTTGTCTGGGAAAGCAGGTTCACACGAGCCACAGTAACACAAACATGATGAGCCTATGAACTCGCACACAGTGCGAAGTCATGTCATTTTTTCCGTGTGCAGTTTTATTAGAGAAAAAGTTGCAGTGTGATAATGTTCATTGGCGACTTCCTCTGCTACGCCGCACCCCCATACCCTGTGGCGTGGAAACACAGCCGAGGGAACAGCTATCTGTCTATTTCTGTATTGATCTTATCTCGCCGGCCGCTCGGAATGTGTGTGGGGAGAAAAAGAGAGGGGGGGGGGGGCGAGGAGGTGATTGAGGTCATCGCCAGGTGTGTTTTCCTTCTGGGTTGGCCATGTTTGTGTTTAGTTTGTTTATTTTTGACGGTAAGATGGATGGAAATAATGCCTGCGTTATTTTGCCTGAGTCTATTTACAGGCTCATAACACGCACGCAAACTACTCGCTGTGTTGTTTCGATTTCCGAAACTTGAGTATACAAACACAGGCACACACAAACACGCACAGACACACACACACACACACACACACACACACACTGTCACACGCACACACACACACGC
>JAOPJO010000017.1:15353138-15355638 GCA_027123675.1 Molva macrophthalma | reverse complement strand
TCCTGTCCTCTCCGCTCCGACACACTCTCTAGCCTGCATGTTTATGTTCTCCTGTCATCACCTGGGGTAGATTGTGATGGATGGCTTGTTGTGGTTGGACAACACAGCATGGGGCGGAGGGGGAGAGACTTACCCTGAGCTGGGTCTCTTTTGGTGGACTTGGCGGATGTTCTTATTGGCTGTTCTGTTGTTGTTGTTCCTGCTGCTACTACTTCCTCCATATCCATGCACCCATCTCCTTGTTCCGTCCGCTGACATTGACTCCTCTTCTAGTGCTTTGTGTATAGCCTTCGCTCCGTATCAAGGCCTCAGCTCACTGCAGGGACAAGATTCCCTGTTCTATTATCATATCATTGGCTGTGTCCACATGCTTGTTTTGAAGACGGCGGGTTCTAGATGCATATGAGGCGAGGAGAAGGTAATTTCAGCCCTAATCCGGATTTAGGCCCCCGAATCAGACCTCAGTGTTTTCTGGTAAAACATTGGAGAACCAGTGAAGGGCTTTTATAAAAAACAATATTGACTGAATCCAGAGTTTGTCTCTGATTTGTTGTTTGTGTCCAAAAAAGACTGAAAGAGACATCAAATAATGACATCAAAGAGTGAATTCTTTTTTTTTCTCCACTTCCAAAACATTTTACATTTCCAGTGTGGGTAAAGGTTAAGTATGGGAATTTCGCTTGTGAAAATATTTCGCATATGTATATGTCTGAGACCACTTTAACCATTCTTATCAATATTACCTGTGATTGTTGGCCATGAAACCTAATGTTGCAGTATCCACATTACAATATTAAACCTACATCCCGTCAAAAACCATGTTGTTTGTCACGCTCCGACTACTGCCTGCGTTTCCTCCATGTCCTTGTATTTCACTCTGTTGTGTTTTCAAAGCAATCTAAAGCGATCTAGTTGCAATTCAACAGTGTGGATGAAAAGGCTGAATTCATTCATTTCTTCTAATTCCTATTAATTCCTATTTTTCTAAGTGTGTTACCACTGAGTATACACTCAAATTACGCATATGGTATTTTTCTTGCAACAACTGTGCAACGGCTTTAGATTAATTGCAAGGAAATGATTTGGGTGGTTGGATTATACATTTAAGAAATAATCTTCCCGCTGAAAGCGATGCAAAGTTTAGTGTTACAACGCACTAAATCATTTTAATGCTAAAATAGTGACTCCTATTCTATCATTGTCCCGTAGCTGCAGAGCAGAACTCTCACCCGGGCTGTGATGGCTTATTAATGGGTTTAGTAGGGGCCGGCTTGTCATAGAAAAGGACCCGAGAGATTTGTGACAAGAAAAATGGCGCCTGAGGCCTAAGGGCTTGGAGGGAGTGTGCTAATGTGTCCTTCAGCAAGGCAGACTGGATCTTCTCAGAACCATTTAAATGGATGTTCTGTCAGGCCAAGGTGCTGGAAGGAAAACGTTGCCTGTTAATGAAATTACTGTACGGCTCGGGGGAACCAGCCAGGGCCAGGTACAGGTTTATGTGTGTGTCTTTCTGTGTTTTTGTGTGTTACCTTTGGTGTTTATCTGTGTAGTGTATGTATGTGTTTGTGAGAGTATCTGTGTGAATGTATGGGTATCCATGTGTATTTATGAGTTATTGTGTCAGTGTGTGTCCATGAGTGTGTGTATCCATGAGTGTGCATGTGTGCCTGTGTGTGTATGTTTGTCTGCATGTGTGCGTGCCTGCGTGTATGTTTGTGTGTGTCTCCATATCTGTGTGTGAATCCGTGTGTGTATCTACGATTGTGTTTGTGTGTGTGTGTGTGTGTTTGTGTATGTGTGTGTGTGTGTGTGTGTGTGTGTGTGTGTGTGTGTGCGTGTGTGTGTGTGTGTCTCCATGTGCGTGTGTGCGTGCCTCCATGTCTGTGTGTGCGTGTGCCTCCATGTCTGTGTGTGCGTGTGCCTCCATGTCTGTGTGCTCCATGGCTGTGTGTATGTGTGTGTGTCTCCATGTCTGTGTGTGTGTGTCTCCATGTCTGTGTGTGTGTATGTATGTGTGTGTGTGTGTGTGACTGTGTGTCTCCATGTGCGTGTGTGCGTGCCTCCATGTGTGTGCGTGTGTGTCTCCATGTCTCTGTGTGTGTCTACATGTCTGTGTGTGTGCCTTCATGTGTGTGTGTGTGTGTGTGTGTGTTTCCGTGTGTGTGCCTGCATGTCTGTGTGTGTGTGTGTGTGTGTGTCTCCATGCGTGTGTGTGTGTGTGTGTGTCCGTGTGTGTGTGTGTGTCCATGTGTGTGTGTCAATGTGTGTGTGTGCCTCCAAGTGTGTGTCTGTGTGTGCATGCTTGTTTGCTGACCAGCTTCTCAGTGTTTTCCATGGCAGGTCTGCTGGAGGGTTTCAGTGGAAGTTGGCCCCGTGGTCTCCTGGTTGCAGGGGCTGCGATTCATCAGGCAGCCAGCGCGCGTCCCGGGGGGGGGGGGGGGGGGGGGGGGGGGGGGGGGGGGGGGGGGGCGGGGCGGGGGGGGGGGGGGGGGGGGGCGGG
>JAOPJO010000017.1:15321496-15336094 GCA_027123675.1 Molva macrophthalma | reverse complement strand
CCCCCCGACTGCAGGTTTTAGTGGGAATGAGGGACACCAACGATTATCTGGTCGCCATGACGCTGCAGAGCCTGGCGGTGCTGGTGCCGTTGCTGGGTGCCCAGGTGGTGGTGGGCGGAGAACGGACCAAGGTATTTAAGCGCACCACGCCGAACTTCAGCAAGTCCACGGAGGTCACTCCTGAAAGTAAGTAATGCAAGCCAAGTCGAATGTAAGAGGTTTCTGATTTAGATATTTGGTACTGGTCTTCACGCCATCCAAAGAATAGCGCCACCTTCGAGTAGGGCTCTTCCAAATGTTTTTGATACACTTGAACACTTGCCAAAAGCAGAAGAATTTCTTGTACAGGGCGTTTGCCTGTTTTCAATGTTAGCTGTTTGTGCGTTGAGGGAAAAGGCCCTTGATAAAGATGTCCTAGACAGCTTTCTCATAAACATCATACCTCTGTGCCATCACATGACGTCTGTTTTCTTTTCCAGCGTCTCCTGTCCATATAGTTGGCGCGCCCCATCCCCAGATTGCACAGCCTTCCAAGGTCTTGAATCGGCTCCCCAAAACTACTAGCGTTGGGGGGCTTGTCCTGGGGGACTTGAGCAGGTTACATGATGTTAGAGAGTCCCATAGTAGCTACCCAAATCCAGCCCAGTCAAGTAAGCAGACCTGGCCAGTTTATTATTGGTACAAACGTTGGATTCTTGCCAACACGTTTCCAGTAAGGTAATTATTACATTTTGTCTTTCAGCCATCAGTAGAGACATGTCTCTACCACTTAACGGCTTCAGCCACAACAGTGAGCTGGATTCCCCGACGTCCAGCCCCGACCGGAAAGAGACCATGGCTAGCCAGCGTGACGACTGGCCGGACTGGAGTGACTCAGAGGAGGGGGAGAAGAGGGAGACGGGGCTGCCGGTCCAGATTCACATCCAGGCCTCTGAGAGAAATCCTTCAGCCAAGCTGCCTCTCACACCCTGCCTTGTGGAAGGGGAGCCCTGGGACGATATTGAGGATGGAGAGCCTGCGTCGGATGTCTCCCCAACGGCTCCCTCACCTGACCCGATCATCCTTCCCGCACCTGCTGGGGGCCCAACTTCCTCCGCACCTTTAAAACAAACTGTAGAAACACTCAGATTGGGGCTGGCCTCCGCCAAAGCCCTCAGACTGAGCTCTTCCCTGCAGGCCTCCACACAGAGCAAGGTCTCCTCATCATGGGACAATGGGTGGAGTGAGGAGGACAAGGACTTCCAGAAACCCCCCCCAAACACTTTGTCTAAATTCAGAACCAAGGGCGCGGCGCCCAGGATAAACGCGGCGTCAGTGTGTGGGCTCGGGGAGGAGTTCACCATCGAGGTGAGAAGGAAGCCGGACAGAGACCCAGAACTGGACCTGTTTGCGGACATGGTGCCGGACATCGTGATGTCCTCTCCGACTTTGGTGCTGCCCGTTGGCGACGGTTTTACAGACGGTGGACCGTTTACAGATCGACTCCACAGTGTGCCCACGCAGCCCGACACATCCATCGACGCGGTCACAATCACTGGCAGGTTTGCAGCGACAGAGACAACAGAGGTGAGTGTAGACTGGATCGAATGTCTTTCATTTGGGACCCTGATGTTGTCAAGTGTTAATTAGTGTGATGGGAATGGGCTAAAGGGAAGTGTTCTGAAGCGATTCTAAATTATGATTAATAAGTCATGAGTTCAAACTTTAGAGTGATATTTGAATCAAAGTTGCTACCTGCGTTTTAATAGCAAGTGAAATGCACTATGAACAGTGACTGCTTACTAACACATTTCTGGAAAATGTTCTTGCCTAAATGACATGAAATTGAACTTAACGTGTTTTCTATCTCCTCAAACGTCTTTCTCCCCACAGACTGAGACTGAGGGCTGGGGCGATGGAGATGACCTCAACTGGGAGGATGAGAACGTTTGGTAGCGACGCATCAGATAAGACTCGCTCATCCAGAATAAGATTATGAAAGATGAACCACTGGAATTAAAAATGTCCAGGGTGTGTCTGCGTCATCTTCGTGCAACACATTGCTCTAATAAGCCAATCGGTGAACAGTAATTTTCCCCCCCATATGAAAGGTGCCTAGTCATCATTTGAAATGTTGATGCAGTGCTATCAATGATAGGTTTAGAATGCTTACATTTTATGACATACTGTACATACACGACGTATGTATTGATGCCAGTGTCACCATCAGGGTACTTCAACTTTTTGTACTGGAAAGAGGTTTGGGGTGGGGTATAACCAGCTAGACTGGGACGGGTATAAGATCATACTTTTTTTTGTTTTTTGCCATATTGTGATTAGAGCTATAGGGTATATGAAGAATCAATACTTCAAGCTGGGCTTAATGTCTTTTTCTTTTCCATCTGCCTGGTTTCTATTGTGCCATAAATGACTTGAATTCAGATTAGGATGAACTGGAGAAGACATGGCTTGTCCAAGGTTATTTGAAGGGGTGGTAAAATGGCACTATGAATGTTGATTACAGAGATGGATTTAATTTATTAGCTTTCTGGATTGCTGGAGAAATAAACTTTATGGTGTAGGATACAATGTTATTGCCTCGTCTGTAACGTGTCTAAAGTCTTACATTTTTGTAATCGCAATCTAAATCATTAGAGGCATTTAACAGAAAAAGTTGTTTTAACAGAATAAATATATTACATATATTGTATTTAGTATATTTATTGATTGAGCACCCACTGGAGAGTTTCAAGTTGAGCTGTGAAAACACATGACTTCTCAAATAGATGGTGGGAATACGTTTATTAAAGTAAACAACCAAATCAATAAATTAAAAGGTTTAAACAATTCGCAAGATTTCATTCAAGACTAACTGTCAAGATATAAAGAAAAACAATAGGAAACACATCCTGTAACAAGAACGTCAAGTTCTTGTGCATATACCCAGAGGTAGGACGTCATCTCATTGGATCGATGTAGGAACTCTTTACTTGCCTTTTTAGATGTGATTTGACATGGGGGGGGGGGGGGGAATCATGACCCTGGGCTGATCTGAGCTATCAAAGTCTGCAGCTCTCGTAGTTTGGCCCCAAGCCACTGTGGTGGCGGTGGGGCAGTGGTGTCCTGGCTGCCCAGAGCCTGCAGGGCCTTCAGAGCACTCTCTGCCGTCTGGACGTAGCGGCTGTACTCCTCCTCTCTGCTGGTCTCCTGCCGAGCTCTCTTAGGACAGGGCTGAGAGAGAGGACAACCTTATGTGAGGAACCAGCGACACCTCCATCTAACATTAGGCAGACAATCTAAATGTCAACTGTACTTGGTCATCCTATTTTAGAAATAGCCATGGCTAAATGGAATCCCATTTTTTGCCTAGTCAATAATTACTACCACTACTACTACTATAAAAAGTGTGTGGCACTCAATGGGTATTAGTTATTCATCATTCCTTTACACAAACACTTAAACTGTCAATGGGCATGCATGCTTATTAGAACCTTAAAGGAATGATGCAAGACAAAGCTGGCTGGGAAGGTGACCTTAAGGTCATTTGTTAGATTTGCAGGGTGAGCAAGATTATCTGGGACTAAAAGAAAATGTATTAGCGTCAGCAGAGTCCATTGCTGTTGTGTTGCTTGTTGACCAACCGCATGTCAATGCTGTACAAGGTAGCCAGGCAGGAAGCTAGCTGCCAGCAATAAATGTAAAGCGTGGCGGATGAGGAGGATACGTTCCCTGGAAAACAAATACCACTCACCTCTGATTCAGCAGGAGCACTCCCAGTTGACCCACTCGAAGCGCCGTCTATTTCCGTCTCCAGCCTCCTATTGTTTTGCTCAATCACGTGTGACTCCATCTTGTGCCTGTCCTGCCGTCTCTCCCCCGCTTCCTGGGTATTAACAGTCTTGACGAAAGAACAGAGTTAATAGTCTCCTAGGAGATGCCCTTCTATTGTTCGTCCTATTAACATTGGAAGTTACTCACCTTGCTAAGATAATTCACCACTTTGGCCTTGGTCTCTTCAACAGACAAGCTGTGGGAGATCACCGCCTCATGATTTGTGATCTAAAATGAAGACAAGCACACATGCTTACACATTGTCAACAAACGTATAGACTTTATTAGTATTTATTTATCCAATCACATAAGCCGATTTAGTTCCCCTCACCTCTGCAAAGTGAGCAAAGGCCTCCAGGGCATGCTGGTGTAACAACCAGGACCTCTCAGCCAGCAGGGATCCGAACAGGCTGCTCAGCCGGGGCAGAATCTGGCTCTGTGGGCCAAAGAACCGCAGGGAGGAGGTTAGCGCGAGGAATGTCTTCGTCAAGTGACGCGTGCATACTTAAAGTGTAAGTAAACCCTAAAGAAACTTTAAGCCGGTTGAAAATGGTTCCGATTGGGTCTCACAGAGTGTCATGAACATTTCTATGTTACTTTTCACAAAATGTATTAGTTAGTCAACAGGGAAAAGTTGCTTCTTTCCAGCAAAAAACAAATAAAGCTTTTTCGAGAGTGTTTATATTGGCTAAGCTCTGCTCAAGTGAGTTGGACATGGGTTGCGGGGGACAACGCCTCTCACACGTGTCCTATGGAACCTAATATGTACGTTTTTTTCTAAAACTGTACGACAGTGATGACTGCTTAGATCGCATTTGTTTAAACTCAATCATAATTCCCTTACACACCATTACAGTTCATGCCAGTACCTATTAGGCAGATAAAAATCATTGCCGTTTTGAGATTTATTTCACGCAGCATGACAATCAAGTGTAGGACTATGACAAACGGGTAAACGGGTTTCAGTCCACTGTACCTGGCTGTCGTGGGAGACAAACACGTTGCCAAGGGAGGCCAGGAACTCTAGGGCAGCCAGCGCCACCTGGTCCGGACACTTCTGAGAGACCAGCGATGCCACACACTGCAGAGCCTACAGAGATACACGGGGGTGTCAACACGCAAGGATTCACTCCAGGATGACTTCACTCCTTTATACACACCTAAAGTCTCCTATTGTTACATTTTAAGGCTGCTCAACTTTGTCTGTTCACTATTTAGTAATTCAGCGAATGGTGATGAGAAAGAGACCTGATGGATGGCGTTGTGATCGATGGTCTTCACCAGGCTGGCTGATATCAACAGCAGCCATCGCAGGGTACACTGGAGTACAGGATGGGTCTGGACCTGATGCAGAGCAGACAGATCCATCCATGTGTCTTATGGGTGTGCGCATGAACACCATACATCCATACAGTAGTACAAAACAAGTGACGTGACGTGTGCAAGCATCTTACCTGCGCAGGACACATGCGGGGCCACAGCTGTGTGACTATCCTCCTCCCGGCTGCCAACACACTCTCTGCCTCCGAGGACGTCTCCCCACGGACCACCACTCTGAGGGCCCTCAGAGCGGTGTTCTGGGAGAGGACACGCTGTTTACATGGAGCTCCTGCATATTAAAGTCAATCTAAAGTCTAATTACCGTAAGGAGGATCTTCAAGGGACTTGGACAAGAAAACACTCCATCATCTATTCCCTCATGTTTTTGTGACTTGTTTTTTTGCAGCCAGTGTGTGGAATCTGACCCCTTTTAACCCCCCCCCCCCCGTCTTATTATTATAATAATGGCCATCGACTATCCTCACCACATTCTCCACTTGCCCCAGCCGGTAGCCTCCGTCCCGCCAGTGATCCAGGGCTTGCTGGGTCAGGGCGGTGATGTCGATCCGGAGCCTGTGGCAGGCGTCCGGGGACAGGGCTCTGAGGAGGACATGGTGCCACACGGAGAGGTTCTCCACCCGGGACGGCGGGAAGCGCTCCACCAGCTCCATCTGTATGACGTTAACGGAACAAGTGGTAAGCCCACTGGCGACCAGACGGGGGACGGGAACGCCATATGTCACCCGGTGTAAGTCTTCCCTGGGGCGGAGGGGAGTTGTTAACAGCACGCGCCACAGGGTGGGAATCAGGCGCGGCGATGGAAAAGACTCTTAGGAAAGTAAATGGGGACTGGATTTTCACTACAAGACCTGTCTTATTTGTAATAAACAGGATGGTTTCGCTTGAATCGTATCTGCATTGTGACTTAGAATGTGACTCTGTGCCTATTTATGAACAGATCATTGTTTATGATGTGATCATGTATACAAAGAAAGTTAATAGTTTTATCGAAAATCTTGAACTATGATAGTGACAACTTAGTTACATTAGGTTTCTCAATGGTTTAACCTCAGCGGCGATAAAAACTAAGCAGGTAACAGATTCCTGTGGACTGTACAGTGATCAAGGCATGTTTCCTATGGATGTTTAATGCAAATGTTTATTTTCAGTTTCATTTAGATATACATTTATATTTACATGTTTCTGTTTCCAAGCCTTACCATCTTTTATTAAGCCTTTTTATGACATGTGTGTCGTAACTAGTCCGATCTGGTTCGAGTCTTTATATTTTTTTACCTCTACTAATGCTAATGTATTTATTATTACTCCTATCTGTGTTCTTCCTACACAGATCACCCTTGACTTGTTTTATGTATCTCACTGTACAGAATGAACATGTTGAATGAACCACTTTGACTTTCTAACCTAGCCGCAGTTGGATCGGGGCGGTAGAGGATGTGAAAGGCTTGAACTGGAGTGTTTTTGTTCTGACCTGGTGGTGGGGGGTCATGAGGAAGACCATGCGTCTGAGCAGCAGGCCCAGGTGGGACGACTGGTACACCCCGCTGGCACACACCTTCACCTGGGAGAGGGCAGCAGAGGTGAGGGGCCGGGTCAGCGTGTTGGCCCAGGAGTAGAGGAAAACCATCCATAAAAAGGAGAGGAGACGGGAGGGAGGTGTAAATGTGTGACTTTCTGGCTTATTGTGCTGCAGTGTTGCACAATGGGCCGCGGTTAAGGGACAGGTGTCGCCGTACCCCGGGCCCAGAGACACCAATTGGCACCTCTGCTGGAGCGCCACACAGAACAAAAGCCCTCAGCCTGTTTTTGTTGCGCAGAGGGCAGAGTTTAAAGAGGTTTGGAGGTTCTTAGGTTGTTCCGAGGGGATAGCAAGACAACTAGATTTGAGATACTAGATATACGAATACAAGAGACAGGTAGAATTGGAATACACACGTCCTAATTCATTTGTATATAATGTATACTTGTATATGTCAGCTTAAAGCAATAGGTAGTTCTCTATGCCAAATCCCATTTCAAACATTAATATATATATATATGTGCATGTCTAAAAAGGTACACTTTTTGATCAACATGCTGTGTTATGTCCACTGTAGGCCTCTACCCACCAGGTGAGCTATGAGCAGGGCGTGTTGCAGACAGAGTTCTGCACTTCCGTACCTGAGGACAGAGAGAACTTCATTAGCAGTGGAATAATCCCACAAGTGGAACCTCAAATGACGTCTTAGCTCTTTGTTTAGAGATACATTCACATTTCCAAAGAACTGTTTATAGTCGTCATTAAAAAGGCTCAAGTGCGTATCGTCAATAGTTTGCCAAGTGGAAAACCCGTTGGGACTAACCGAGCTGTGAAACACCAGACGTCTGTAGCCAGCAGGGCAGTCTGCCAATCAGTCTGCAAGACGGCTTCCAATAAACAACCCTCCTGGGGAGGACAGGAGAGTAAAAACACACCAATGGAAAGTGGAGAAAGTGGAGAAACCAGAATTCAAATGAAATGAAAGTAAAAGGCACTATCGTTGTGAATAGTAGGAAATCCTGTTGGAAACTCCCACAGAATGTTAGAAAAACAGTGGCAAGACGAAACACAAATCCACAAATATATATTCTGGCTACCTCATTGCACTCGCTTACACCTAACTTTATCCAGCAATCTTAACTAAAGCAGTCAAGCCCTTATTTATTCCCTAAGTGTCATGGGAGTGAGGGGGTTTCCACACCAGCACTGGGAGTAGTGATGGTGGGAGTGAGGCAACACTGGCACACAGATGCACACACACGTGGTGATGCAGGCTGACTCTGCCCTGGGCCTGACCCTTCATCATCACCCCCGGCAACAGCACGGGTACCAGCCGCTCGGTGCAGCACACCCGGAAGCTGTTCATGATGGCCTGATAGATGGGGAACCTGGGGAGACAGTGAACAGAACACGCTTTGTGTCATCATAAAGCGCCACAGGGAATGTATTGATCAAGATGGTGTACAACCCAAAGTTATAATCAATGGTGTGAGACGCCACAGCATGCACAGTAGCTGAACAGTGCTACAAATGACATTCCACATTTTGACTGTATACAAACTTCAAAAGTGACCTTTCTGTTAAAGAAAAGAAAATGGCTGTTGAAATATGTAAAGCGGTTGATATTCCCTTGACGAGGCCGACGATGAGCGTCTTCATTACATATTGAAAGAGAGACTTTGATCGCAGGCCAGCATGGAGCTTGGGCAGGACCTGGCTACCTGGGGGTCTCCTCAGGGAAGAGGCTGCCCTGGTGCCAGAGCTGCAGGGTCTCCTCCGGCTGGGGGGCCAGGTGACCCAGGACGCTCACCAGCAGCAGACACTGAGGGAGCTGCCGTTCAGCACTCAGCTCTGTGCAAAAACATTGAACACCAAAGGTTCAACAAAAACCCATTGAAGTTTCATAAACAAGATATCATCGCAGTAGGCACACTGTATATATTAGAACAAACTAGCTTTTTTTTGGGCACGCAAATGCTTTTGAACAATATACAGGTAACTGCAGAATGATGGTTTGTAACTGCACTTCAGGTTCCAAGCACATTTTCAAATGAAGTCCACCATAGACCAACATAGCACCTGTATTAACTGCAAGCTCACATCACTTTCACAACAACAAGAGGAAAGGGGAACAGTCATCAGCAATAACAGGACTGATGCCAAATACAACACCGGAGGGGAACTACACCAAGCTATCAAACTCACGCTGGTCCTTCCCGAGAACGACCTCCACAAAGGGCCGCAGGGGCAACAGCTGGATCAGTAGGGCCTCCATGGGTAGCAGCGCCGCCGCACTTAGCTCCTCAGACAGCGGTGGACGCAGGCTTGAGGCACACAGGCTGGGAGGGAACATACTGAGGGGCAGAACACAGCCTGTAGTTCAGAGGTTGTCTGTAAGGTGTCCAGTATTACTGTATATACAACCCAAATCCCCCTTCCTTAAAGTGATATTAGATGATATTAATATAAGATCTCCTCTAATATGTTATATACACTAATATTTTGTTCAATGTATTCACCTACCTGGTAATATGGAGGTAGAGTTGATGAAAGCGGCTGCAATACTGGGACAGGAAAGAGCTGAATTCCTGTTAGAGTTAAGAGTTACAAGTTGTAACACCATCATTGTTTGGAATGCCATAATTTTCTTTGAATACAAAACACGAAACACAAAAAATGAATTTGAGAGAATATCCGGAAGAAAAATAAAGGGTGTTGCCAAAGGCCCAACATCTGTCACCTTTATGTAATGGACTAAAGTGTTGGCAAAGAATCTGCACATCTTCATGTTTTTCTGAAACAGCTTGTATTCCGCACATTGGGTCATCTCCTGAGATTACATTAAAAACAATGGGGTCAGTGTGTGTCCTTCACTTCACCTGAACTCAGGTTCAACACCTCTCACCACAATCATTGTACTCCAGAAAAACAAAAGTGCAGAACAAGCACAGAGCAAAACATGGAAAAAATATAGATAGCACAGGAAATCGACTTCATCTTCTAGCAAGGGATGCAATAAATACGTCAAAAATAATACAAATATGTCACACTGTATGGTGCAAGATATTGTAGTTGAAGAACCTATTTGAAAAAAATAGTATATAATGTTACATGCTAGGTGAAGCAGGTATGGAGTCCCAAATACCAGGGACACATGCAATGTCCCTGTGGGCATGTCAGAAGTGGAACAGAAGCCAGCGTCCTCTCTACCTGCGGGCCAGTGTGTCTGATCTGGTCACCCAGCTCCAAACAGGTACGGAAGGATGCCAGCAGGTTGTCACACAGACAGCTGCTGATGTCCCCGTGGCGAAGATGCTCCTCCACGTACGATTGGTGCTTCACGCTTTGTCTGACCACAGGGATGTCACTCGTTTCATTACAGCCATTGCTCATCACATGCACATGTATAACTGAAGCGAGGGGTGATGGGAACGCGGTGGTGCTTACTTCACTATGAATTTCCACGTGTTGGCGTGCAGTGCTATGTCCAGGTCCGAGATCACATAGCAGAGATCCAGCAGGCTGTGAATGACTGGAATTAAAGAGCAATGGTAAATATTTTCGGAGAAGTAACCCAACACTCACACTCACACACACACACACACACACACACACCTGTGACAATTTCAGTAACGTCCTCCTCCGTAGCCTGAGTGTCCAGAGAGATGCGATCCAGCAGCTCCATGAGGCCCTTCTGGAGGGAGTAGGCCTCCTTGAAGAGCCCCTGTAGCAGGTCTGCCACCAGGGACAGGCGGCCGCAGTACACCTCCTCACTCTCCTAGGAGGATCAATCAATAGTGTAAATCAGTCAGACCTCATTCATATTATTGTGCATTTAGAAACAGCTTGAATTCAGCCAACAAGCGCTGGAGGCTAAATGAAGATTGACCAGGTTATAAATAGATGGAATGGATTAATGATGCAGTACAACATTAAATTAAGCACAAAATATGTGCCTGCATCAATCTCAGTGGTGCAATGTATGAAGGGAGGTTGACGTATATATATTGTCCGTATTACCTTACAGTGTTGGAAGGTGTGCTTCAGTACTTTGAGGATACACGATGGTAGAGAGCGGATGGCGTCCAGGTCTGGTGCTTCCTCAAACAAGCAGACATGACGAACACAGGCAGACATCGCTTCGATGATCTGCACCGTTGCCTGGCAATGAAAAGAGAAATTTCTTTAATATATTTATTGATCTTAGCTTTGTTTTTTGATCAATAGTGAAACTTATACTGCTAAAGGACCCTCATCAGGAAAACATTGAAACAACAAAAATGTAAATAAACATTTCACTTCAGAGTATGGCCAAGTGCTGCAGTAGATTCCTGTTAGATCAGTGTTTTTCAAGCTGTGGTCATTGCAAAAAGCTTGCAGTGACACAAGAAGAAGACGAGTCGTGTAATTCGAGTATACACATGGAGTCTTATTTTTCCGTTTTTGGATTGTGTGTAGGCTGTTTGGTTTAGTTTAATAGGCCTGGACTGACTGACCACTTTGTAATTCTGGGAAATTACAGAATGGCCGTCAGCCTGGCCCATGCTGCAGCAATCTACATTTTATTGTATTTATTAATTAATTCATTAATTAATTCATTCATTAATAGGCCATATTGCAAAAATGTTACAATCTTACTTTTTATTAGAACACCCTGTGGAAAAAACTACTTGACCGTTTGAGTGATGGCCAAAAAAAATATTTTTCTTTACAAAAGTTACCACCAACTAGTTGGAACATTTGGGATTTTCCTTTGAAATCATTTCTGGATAATAATTTCTTATTCTGTACTGAAACACATACGATACAAGGCTGTAGTTAATTACTAATTATTATTGTTAATAAAGCACCTGCAGGATGTTTCTCAGTAGGGTTCGCAACTCTGTGTTTTGACTGGACAGTCCTCCAACTTGGTTTGAGATCTCCTTCATCAAAATTTCAAACATGGTGACAGCCTGCAAACAAAGACAACATGTGTGGGATAAAGTAATTGCCAGTTCATGTAAATGTAAAGATCCCCCTGCAATCCCTTGCAAACAGAGTAAAACTTTAGTCAAGTGGTTAGACATTTTTTCCAACTGTGGACACAACGCTGATGTAATCAGATGATATTCACCTTAGGCAAGACTTTGGAGAAGCACTCCTCCACTTCCTTCAAACCAATGTGAGGGAGGAACATTTCTGTGATGATTTTCAGGATACCTGAATGGAAAGACATTGCTATTAATCCTCCGAGATGTATGTAAATACAATCACTCTGCTGAAGATGAACAAGCGGCTTACGAATAAAATGAATGCACTTACGAATATGCTCATCCCAGCTCTCAGACTTGTCATGCAGAGAGTACAAATGGTCAAGGAAGACCTAAATGGTTAAAATCTTTTTGATATGGTAGTATTTATTCACAACTCGTATACAGTGTTACATTAGAAGCATTCTTGAGACGTGCAGAACTATTGCATGTGGGAAAGTACACATTCGGGGTTTCCAGCTCCACAAAGGAAAACTTGAAATTAGATTTAGTCTACGCTTGGGTTCGACTGCGATAATTGTCATATTTTGGACCACACAATTCAAATACGATGTCAACAGTCAAACCTGTTGGCACAGCGTACTAAACATGGGAGGATATGGTAAGTTTAGGCAGGACGGATCTGAGCTCTTTGCGACATGTTTCCTGACTCCAGTGTACCACCTCTTCCAGAAGAGTAGTCTGCGACATGTTGGGAGGCAGGGGAGGTCAGATGAGCTGCACAAACAATAAACATTAACGGAATCAATGCCGAATATGACAAGATTGTAACAGTTTGCTATAAGGTGTAAATCGTTATTTCGCTACTACGTTTTGGCATACGTTAGTAATAACGTTAGTCATCAAACCGCGTCAGATTATCCAACAAAAGTTACTTACCATTTAACTATTACTTTCCATAAAAGCCGAATATCCTGTATTCCGTCGTTTAAATTATTCGCTAACTCGGTTTTGTAGTTACCATTGTTTATGGTATGTATATGACATACAACAATGTAAACATTTAAAGAGGGCGATTGTGGTGCATAGTTTATGTACAACGTTAACTAGTCGCATATTCCAGTGGTCGTAACGCGCGCTGTTTTTCACGGAAGTGACGCTTGGCAACCGGGCCGTCTGATTGTACTCTGATTGGCTATAACTATTAAGGCTACCACAGAAATATCTTATCATGAAGCATGTAAATGATTTAATTGGAATGCTAAAAAACAAAACAATTGGAGAATCACTTATCATTCTTTGTGTTTAACATTGTTTTCTAAGGTTTATAAAGAGTAATACGCCTACATATATCATAACAAATGGAAAGAACCTGCTCTGGGAATGCTTATACAAATCTTTACAGAACGTCTGGAATATTCATTTAGAAGTCTGGAAATCCCATTGGCTCTCGTCCCGGCGACTTCATGTGTGGCCAGTGTATCAAAGGCTATTGTTGGAAGGATAAGATCTTCATGAAGTGGACGTAAACCAACTCCCAATTTGTCTTTCCTTTGTTCCCGGCAGTAGGAGGTGTTGGCTGATGTTGGTGCAGGAAGTGGCCATCTAAGGTACAGCAACCTCTAGTCAATTACACAGTGACTAGTCCCTGCAGATTTAACTTTGGAATCTATATGGCCACGTCTGATAATCAATATAAAGCCATATAATAATAATGATATATATGAAATTTGGTTGACATAATTTGCCAAAATGTTTAACAATAAATGTCTTGTAAATGTCATAGACCTAACCCTGCCTGACCAAATGCCTTGCGGTTTCAGATGAGCTACACAGGACCTCATTTGTATTCAGACTTCAAGCATGTATTCATTTATTTAATCAACTATGTTATTATGAAATTGGTAATGAAAAACATGAAGTGTAATTGTTGCTAAATGACCACTATGTTGATTGAGTGAGGGATTAAGGGGATAGTTAGTCACAGATTGTATCCTCTATAACTGTCTACAGGGAAATTCTCTTCACATTTGACCCCCGTATTTGACCCCTACAGAGAGGGTGTTAAAGTGATGCCAAGTGATGCCAAAGTTCCATTATAGTTTTTTAAAATATTTTTATACAGTATTTCTGAGTCATTCTTATCACTAATGTTATTTATTTGGCCTGAATGTAAAATCCATGGAATCCATGGTCTCCATGGTAACAACACTTTCAAAAAAGGTGGGAATCTAGCAATGTTTATTATTTTCCTCAAAATCCTGACCCTTATTTCTGAGTTAATGGAAAGGTTATCACGAGCAGGAAACAAGCTACAGATCTGGTCGGGAAGGAAGGGAGATGTATTTTTTTTAACCAGTACCAAAGGTGTGCTTCTGAAGGTCAGGGTGAAGTGGGCAGCTTTCCATTTTTCTTTGGCTTTGGTTATGCTAACATTGTTCAACATATCAAAAGCTTCAAAACAAAACCACTGCTACATGAATAAGGCTTTTGATTTTAAAGAACTGGAAATGGAAGGTAATGATAAGTATACATAATGTATAACTGCAAGAAAATATTGAAATAATACTGAATGAGCACTTTTAATTGTATTTTAATCTAGTGCCAAATTATCTCCATTAACTCAACTTCAAAATGTAAAATGTGACATCACTAAAGGAGATGTAAATGTTCATGTTTTATTTTAAGTGATGTCTATATGATCAGTGATATATAGGCAGTCAATCATGCTTTTTCCTAATGAGCTAATGGTGAGTGAGCAAATGTATAATTACATTTGAAGTAGGCAAAGTAACCATTAAGACCTAAGTAAACACACAAATCTCACTTTCTATTTGGTTGCATATCTGATTAAACCTAATCGGTTACAATTCAGGGATTCCACGCAATATTTAAATAAAAAGTAGTCCAGTATTCAAGCTTACAAATTGCTTTGAATATTGCCAGCAGAGTGTG
>JAOPJO010000017.1:15304088-15316093 GCA_027123675.1 Molva macrophthalma | reverse complement strand
TTGAATCTATGCCACGAAGGATTAAGGCAGTTCTGAAGGCAAAAGGGGGTCCAACCCGGTACTAGCAAGGTGTACCTGAGAGAGAGAGAGAGAGAGAGAGAGAGAGAGAGAGAGAGAGAGATCGATATCGATCGATCTCCTGGCTATTCTGTTACTCAGTTGTTAACAGCTTTCAACTGTATCATGATTCCAAATCTGTAACAGCATTTTCAGATAACCATTGTCATTTCTTTCATGAATTTTCTTGCTTTGTTTTTTTTGATCAAATGGCAACTTTCCCTCAAAGTAACAGGATATGTTTTTGATACTATCTTACGCAACCCTTCCTGTAGGGATTTTTTCTTGGCTTATAGCCAAGTTTGTTTTACCAAATAACCACACCAGTGTTGTGGGCAAGTTGCCAAAACATAACACAAAGCAATGAGATGAGTCTTATTTTACAGAGAAATTAGACAATACATGCTTGTAGATTTACAAACAGGTATGTCGTATAAAAGAAAAATCATACAGCAACAAAAGGCCAAGAGTTTTATTTGATTAATTTACAGCGTAGGCCACAGGTCAGAAAGGCTTGTGCACAATACCAATAATTGCAAGTTGCAAAAAAATGTGTGCTAACATTTCTGACAACATCTGTATCCTACATTAAGAATAACAGGAAGAATAGCACAAGAATTACTTGTCTGTCTATTTCTTGTCATCAGACCAGGAGACCTCATAGTCACCGTAGGCGCTCTTCAGCATCTCTACGGACACAGAATGATCTGCTTTTCCAAAAGCCTAAAGAGGGGTAAAAATAAATAAGAGACGATTGCAATTATGAACTGAAACCACGCCCACCTAAGATTAATAGCGAGCCCGTGTGCACACCAAATTAATTAATTATTGAATTGGTGTTTCCCTACTCCAGCCATGACTTACAGTTGATTCTCCAAACACTCTGAGTTTTCTGTCTGTGCTGTTGTGCTCTATCTTCCCTCCACCAAGACACTGACACATCAATCCCAAGGATTCCATCGCTGGACTGACCTTCTCAAATATGTGATCTGAAATCAACACCGAGGTAACGTTAGAAAGGTATTAGTTAATACAGGCCAACAAGACACTGGCGTATTCAGAATTGAAGTGCTGAAATTGTCTTTCCGGTTTAGACATAAATTGTGGTAAAAATCAAGACGTAAAGTGAAGCATAAAGCTGTCGTTTGGCGGCGTTTCTACGAGCAATGTTGCAGGCATGCTAGCCTGCAACAGTGCACTTCAACTTACTGTGATATTCAGCACTTTTTGTGCCTCTTATTATATCTTTATGGACGTCTCCATCCTTTACCTTTACTCTTACTAAAATATATTTAAAAGTTCCTTCTGGATCTATCTCTACATTGGGCATTTTTGCCAAAGCTTCAGCCATTGCGACTGCTGTCTGCTGCGATTGGCAAGTGCCACACTCGACGGATACCAATGACGACCACCGTACATGGTCCTGGTTTTCTTCTTAAAGAGACAGGCAATGAGCAAGTGGCATATTTTTCCAATGGGGAAATAAACGATATGCTTTATACATTGTATAATAAGGTGACCAGAATTCTCAAATGAAAAACGGGGACATTTGTGGTTTGGCAGTCCATATATTAACAAAATATCATTTCTGAAAGAAACAAAAGGGGACATATTGACATTTTGCCTATTCTTATCATGGTAAATGTTGTACTGTAGTAAATGATTGCGTTTTGGATAGTGTTAGTATATCATTGCACACTCGCTTGGTGCTATTATCGGCGGAGTTGACCCATCATTTAGAATGGCAAACATGTTCTCCGGGTTAGTCAGACAGGAAGGATATGCTCACTATTGGAGACAAGGGCAGGCGCCTCAATAACTGTCTGACTTTCTCAGCTACACTTTCCCGGTCACACTTTTCCGTTTCCCTGAACTCCTAATAAAATAACAAACTATGTTTGATGGTCTTGTAGGCCTCAGCAAACACCTATATTCTTGTACTGAGTACATACTTAATACCAGATATTATTTTGTTTTCCTTGTGTTTGCAGAATGCAAGAGCAATGGTCCATATTTCTCCAAATGTCTGCACTAAATTGACATGTTCATTATTTAATAGAGAGGCTAAACTGACACATTTGGCATTTCCCCAGCACAACATTTATGATCACATTTTCCCAAAACAAATTGGAGACATGAACAGAACCTATTTATTCTCCCATTATCTACTTTATTTTCTTGCTTACATTCTATTTTCATTGCCATGTCATGTGGTTGTAAGCACAATTAAACCAAATTTTAATTCCTATCTCTGTTGAAATTGACCTTGACCCTGATCCCCATATCGGCACAGGGAGTCACTCTACAGGACCACCCGTTTCTAACGTTATCCCTCAATTGAATAATAATGGGTGACCGAACATTACTTTCACGAGAATAATAATGGATGTGATTCATGTCAAGATACTCAGAGTGATGTGATCTGTGTATGTGAAATGTATCAGACACATAAAGTGCTGCTGCTACATTGAAAACAACAACATCTCACCTTCTCTTTTGCTTTATTGAGCCAATGGAAGGAGTTAGGAGTTAAGGTTGTCACCCAGACACCCAGATACAACATGTCACACCATTTGATGTGTCACAGTTTTGTTTTGGAAAAGGAGGGGAACAAACAGGGGGACAGTTGTGTTTAACATCCCAGAGAACCACGTAGGCTTAATTCTATTTAGCTCAAACTCAGGTCTGAGCTGTGCAGTGTATCATCATCTGTTATCTGTATCGACCATTATCAGATCTGTGGCAATATACTGCTCTAAAGTGTCTCTTCAAACATGTCTGCTGTCAGTGAAACATACTTATGCATTATTTATTTTATAATTACTATTATAGTTATCATTAAGTAGCTATATACTACTGATTGTAGTAGTGTAGTAGTATTAGTAATGGTTATAATAAACAATAATAGTTATCATATTCCTAATGTTATATTTAGGGTCTGTATTATAAGCCTTATTAGAATAAGCAGAAATCCACCCAGGGTGGGGGGATTTCCAGTGAAGTAAAGTCCAGCATCCTGGTAGATTCCCGGAATAGCTGACCGGATCAGCGGAGTGTATATAGTACAAGTCACAAGAGTCGAGCAGGCACAATCCTCTTCCCTGAGAGTCTAGAGCATTAGACAACCTGTTTTGATATTTATTTCATACAAGCAAACGGCAAGTTATCTTACACACAGAAAATGGTGAGTGCAAAACCGGTTCAACTTTTCCTAATCCAAATGTCTATGGGGGGGTTTTGTTGTTAATTGATCATTTTCTTTCTTTGTACTTGTACCGTGACCACATTTCTGTGTCTTTTTTATTTGCAGAAGTCTTCCTTTGCCTTAAACCAAGCAGGTGGATCTAAACTCTTAACCTCATGGATCATCTATTTTCATCTAAGTAAGCAGAATATTGCCTGGAGCATGTCAATACTTTACTGTAAGATGTGTTTATTGTCATGAACCTAATCAAGACTGTTACTCTGTCTTTCCCCTCAGTGTTGTGCATGTGGACGGGGGCTGTGGCGGGCTGGTCCTACTTCTACTCAGACTTCATCATGGACTGGACATCGGCCAGAGGCTGGTGCCAGGATCACTACACGGACATGGTGGCCATCCAGAACCAGGAGGAGATTGCACACCTCAACAGCTGGCTGCCCAGCACAAAAAACTACTACTGGATAGGGATCCGCAAGGTGGACAACGTGTGGACCTGGGTGGGCACCAACAAGAGCCTCACAGACAAAGCTACCAACTGGGCAATAGGGGAACCCAACAACGCCAAGGACAGCAATACGAGGGGGAGGAACGAGGACTGTGTGGAGATGTACATCAAGCGGAAAAGCGAGGCAGGAAAGTGGAACGACGAGAGATGTGACAGGTCCAAGACGGCCCTGTGCTACGCAGGTGAGCCACTCTCATTCAACCTATAACCTTTAGTTAATTTCAAAGGAGGAGACCTCATTTGCAATGGCTGTGTTGGCTTCGTTTAATTCTTTCATTCACTCTTTTGTACTATTTAGACATTATTGAAGTTGGATAGAGGTTTTTGTGCCCGTTCAACGTTTTTAACATATATTGCCCCTTGCTCTTCCACCGCCAGCTGCCTGTAAGAATGACTCCTGCATCCACGGGGAGTGTATGGAGACCATCAACAGCCACACGTGCGACTGCTTTGAGGGCTTCTATGGAGACAAGTGTGAGCACGGTAAGACGACGACACATCGGTGGGCCTTTTTTTGACCACCGTCAAGTCACGCTCACACTCAGAGCACATCAAGTCTAACCACATCTCGTTTTATTATAGTCGTGCAGTGCGATCCAGACGAGGTGGTGGCTCCTGCAAAAGCCAGTGTCAGCTGCTCCCACACGCACGGCAGTTATGCATACGGCACCCTGTGCAACTTCTCCTGCGAGGACGGATACGGGCTCAGCCACCCCGATCCCATGAGATGCACCGGGGCCGGCTCCTGGTCGGAATCCCCCACATGTGAACGTGAGTTAGGCGAGAATACGGGAAATCCACAATCATCGCAAAAAGAACATACATTTTCCCATCAAATCGTTGTTTTTTAACGTCTTGGTGTATTGTCCTACAGTGGTTCAGTGTAAAGAGCTGTCCCGACCAAGACACGGCACCTTGGAGTGTGAAAACCCACTTGGAAATTCCTCCTACCAGTCTTCCTGTGTGTTTTCCTGTGAGGAGGGCTACAGCATGCTCCATTCCCGCTCCGACACCCTCCTCTGCAGAGCCTCCGGTCATTGGAATGACTTGGAGCCAGAGTGTGCTGGTACGACCCCATTTCGTTTTCCTTTACTTGCAATACTGTCACTGGAATGTTCACCGGAAATTGCAATACAGTGGCATTAGAAAGGACCGATTCGAAAGGAAGCATACTGAAATCCCTTTAATGGTCTGCAGCTGTCCAGTGTCCCGCGCTCTCGGCGATGGACAACATGGACGTCCGGTGCGAAGGGGACTCGGAGGACGGGTTCAGCTACGGCAGCAGCTGTAGCTTCACGTGCTCACGGGGCTATCGCATGCGGGGCGCGCACACAACCGTGTGCACGGCGACGGCGGCGTGGAGCCAAGAGGTGCCCAGTTGTGAACGTGAGTACATTCCCCCCCCCCCCCCTCGTTCTCCATCGACCTATCATCAATACAGTTTGACTGTATTCATTAGGGAAACGTCACGTATCTTCGATGTAACTTTCTGTTGCTCTGTTTTTTCGTGTTTGTTCTTTTCTACAGGCATCACCTGTCCGGTACCAGAAGATGATTCGCACACGCTCACCCAGTGCAGCGACCCACTGGACCGACTGCAGCCGGGCTCCACCTGCAGCTTCACCTGTGACGTAGGCTTTGAGCTCCAGTGGGCGCCTGTGATTCAGTGTACCGAGGATGGAACGTGGGACGCAAGCGCACCCACTTGCAAAGGTAAACAAAACAACCAAAAAGTGCATACATATCTACCGTGTTTTTTTTTTTTTCTTTTTTAAACCACTTAAACTGTGCACAGAGCTGCCGAGGCTTAATTATCCCTTGTAAAATCTTTGTTTGTTTCTTGGTTTTTAGTGGTTACGTGTGATCCAGACGAGGTATACACTGCTCCTGAACAGCACTCCATTGCCTTGTGCTCCCCCACCCACGGCAGTTTCCCGTACGGTACAGTGTGCGAGTTCTCATGTGAAGAAGGATTCCGGCTTAGCGACCTATCCCAGAATATCATGGAATGCACAGCCAAAGGGACCTGGTCACAACAACCTCCTCTCTGTGAACGTAAGTTAGGTGGAACTGTAGAAAGGAACTATACCACCAAAGAATGTTTTTTGTATGATGATGTGGAAGGGCTTTATAATGACATTCTGTCGTCATTCCTACTTTCAGCGCTGCAATGCTCTCCACCCGTGGCTCCAGAGTGGGGTCAGATCAACTGTCAGCTGTCCCTCTCTGGGACGACGTCCCAATCTTCTGCCCTGCCCTCTTTCTACCCGCAAGGCTCCGTCTGCACCTTCACTTGTAATGACGGCTATGACCAACAGGGGCCACTCACCACCAAGTGCGCACAGTCAGGCCAATGGAGCTCCCCACCGGCTACTTGCACAGGTAATGATGCCGATGAATAGACACAGAACTTTCCATTGATGTATTTATTTTTTTGTTTTGGTTTGATTTATTTGAACTTTGAGCTTTTGTTCCCTAAATTGTATGATTTAAAAAAAACATCTTTCTGTCTCTTCTACTACAGCGATCACATGCCCCACGCTAGATGCTCCAGACGACGGCACTCTGAACTGCACACACCCGGACCCGACACATGCCTCACAGTGTTCCTTCGCCTGCAACCAGGGCTACACCTTACACGGACACCAGGTCGTCACCTGTGGTCTCCATGGCAACTGGACATCGGAGACACCCGTTTGCCAAGGTATGGGGCATTAACGAAAAAAAATCCTGGCAGGCTGAATTCTTTGGCGATCGCTGGAAAAAGGTTAAAAGGTACATTTTGGAAAAAATAAATAACATAGATTTGTGTTCTCAACAGCTCCCACGAGTCCCACGGCGATGGGGATAGCCGCAGGGGGCGGCGTGTCTGTGGTCGGTCTCTCTCTGGCTGTCACTCTACTGAAACGACTCAGGAAACAGAAAGACAGGAAGTTCTCTCTCGTCAGGTAGTTAACCGTAACAACGCTGCTACATTGAAATGACGTAAACAAAAAGTTATTTTATTGGATTGTTTTTTTTTAAACTTTGTACTTTTCCTTGCAGCAACTCAGATGTAGAAGACCCGCCGCAGCATTACAAGAACAGCATCGACAGCCTCATCTAGACTGCGGACTGTAGCAGGTAAACTGGGCTCTATATCTATTTCTATGTCTATAATCGTGTCATTCGCCATGGGAATAAAACTAATGTTATCGTTATTTATATTCAAATAAGTTATATTTAGATTGACTTTACTTTCTTTTCCTTCTCCAGGTGGTCCCATGGAGTCCTATGGAGACATCAGCAGCCAATAGAAAACGGCTTATCAGTCCACAACGGAGACAGACTGTTCATCACCAACAACTCCCTTTTCTTCATTAAGCTTATTTAATGTTTATTTTAATTTGGTTAAACTATTGATAATTCCCATTTTAAGTTGTGTTAAGTTTCATGACATATCGTTTGAATCGTTTTTCAGCATCATTGTGACGCTGACCAGAGTGTCATTGTCGGTATGTGTGGTTGTTGTATTTGATAAGACATGTTTAGCAGAAGCGTTATCCATGCATATCTTTCTCCCAAAGGGAGATGTCTTTTGAACATATTGTTCTGCAGTTGTCCAGCATTCTGGGAAGATGTTTTATTACTGGATGCATGACGTTTTGTATATTGTGTATTCTACCGTGAAAAATTAGATATTTTTAACTGAAAATAATTTAAAGTATGTTTTGTATGTTTAAATATCCCATCTTACTAAAATAAACGATTGTATAGCTGGCTATTGCTTGTAGAATAATAATTATTAGTTTGTGTAAAACCTTTTCTATTGTATTTTGTTTTGGTCAAATTAAGTGAAACTACTAAATCAAATAAACTATTTGAAATAATCTGCAATCTATTTTCTTTTGAATACCCTTTATTTCTCATAACTTCAACTTGTGAATTCATAAATGTAAAAAAAAAATCTATATTTTTTTATAAATGCACTAAAAATGACCTCACACACAGTAGTACCAGACCCAGTTCCAGACCTGCTGGCCCATTCAGATAACAACATTTGTCTTGGCCTGGCAGGAGATAGATATGGGTTGATGAGCCAACTTTCTACAGGAAATGCGTAGGTTCAGGGTTATTTCTATACTACCCATACAGCATCAGCAGTAGTGAATATTACACCATATTCAATTTGTTAGCGCAATTGTTTGTTTCACCGTATATGGAGTCTCTTACCTCTGAACCGCAGTTAAGAATAACTCTGGTGTCTGAGTTTTCACCCATGAGCAAGGGACCTTTGGGTCATTAGTTATGGGTGGACATACCAGGAAGCAAATCAACTCTACAGTAAATAATTTGTTCATGTAATTGATACCTCTGCCTATTAGGGAATCAATAAAGCTTGCATTTTCAAGTTGGATTGGGTGACGTGTAAACTCTGAATTATCATTCGATTACACCAATACATCATTGTCTTAGTGTCCTCAATCGCACATCAATGGTAGCTCAGATTGGGTTCTTTCCGCCCCAGGGTTGCTAGTTTGATTATCCACCTGAAATCTCAGCATAGTTTTTCTCGCTATGTCAAGGTGTCCTTGAGCAAGCTAACCTAACTGTTCAAACAAGCTGGTAGTTTTCTTCGCCTTGTCAGTGTCTGAATGAGTAGTTAAACGTGACACATTGTGAAGAAATGGCAAAGAAATTTTTAGGGCCTGCAGAAGCTTCTTGTGAGATATCATGTTGTATTATGTGTATATATTAAACATATACATAAATGCAGACTATGAATGCTTATTATCATCTTGGAAAATCAGGTTTACCTGAAATACTGTGGGTCAGTTTTCTGGAAGTTTCTCTATTCATACCCGGTCAATGAGTCACTCAGCAAGCCCTTACTTACTGAGGGCTTACTGTCACACATCCTGCTATTCTTCTGGCAATGTTGTTCTGACTGTATCCAGAGATTTGTATAAATACAAATGCCTGACCATCATACCCCACATCTGGAGGTGCAGTGCTACATACAAGCATTCAGAATAAGGTAAGATATAATACGAAAAAGGTTTTCTATATTTATATAAACATTTAAGGTTTAAGATTTAAAATATACATATATGTGTATGTTGATTATTCATTATTTAAGGCAAATGTATATGACCCCTTGTACCGGTTTCTAACCAAGCACTAAGAATTTCAATGTTAATTCTTGACTTGCTCTTTTCTGCTTATGACATGTTGTACAGAGAGCAGAGGTCCATCTGTCACGAATTGGAAGCTCGCTTGTGGATCTGATAAACTATGAAGTGCATATTGATCCTCTTCATGTGTCAGTACCCTTTACAAGTCCAGCTCATGAATCCATTTATACAATTTTCTAAACAAAAATAAATAATAATATAAAAATAAATATATAAAAAACATTAACAAAAAAACATTCAAAAATACTGTAAATGTGGGATTTTCTTGTAATGCCTTTCCATACGATCAACAGGTTACCTGGCTGGCCTTGCCCATGGCTGGCGGTATTACCCCTCCACAGAGCGCAAGAATTGGGCCCAAGCCAGGGAGTGGTGTCGGAAGAAATACACTGATATGGTGGCCATCCAAAGCCAGGAGGAAAACGACCACCTGGTCTCTCTGCTGCCCAACAGAACGGGAAGTCCATACTACTGGATAGGAATCACGAAGAGCAAGAAAAGCGACCCGTGGACCTGGGTAGGAAACAACAGCACATGGATCGGTAATCAGTCGTGGGCCACCAATGAGCCCAACAACAACCACAGCACCGAGTTCTGTGTGGAGATATACGTCAACAACAACAAGGACAACAGAGGAAAGTGGAACGACGAGAAATGCAGTAATTTTAAGTACCCCGTTTGTTACCAAGGTGAGATGTGTGCTTTTGTCATTTGGGATTCAGGAAATAGAATCAGCTTGTTGATAATCGTATGGTTTCATCATCACATGATGGACCTGTTTGGTTTCAAATGAGCCAAGGTTTGCTGTTGTATGAATTCAGAGGAAATGGATGAACCTGCCATTTAGTATGAGTTCATCTTCTATCCTACCCTTTCCTGTGCAGCCCAGTGCAATAAGACATTGTGCAACAGAGGGAGATGTCGTGAAACCATCGATGACATCATCTGCCTTTGTGAGCCTGGCTTTGAAGGGGACAGGTGCCAAACAGGTAAGAATAGAGCTATTCATAATATTGCTATTTAATAGTTTTTTTAATACGTCATGGCTTCGTTTACATCTCTTGTATTCTGATTGTTGCTTCTAATGACATGATGATAATGATTTGATCGATGGGGCATGAAAATTGGGAAATGGGGCATGAATACGTAATGATCAGGAAAAAATGACTTACAAAAACACACAATTGTACTTACACATGAAAACACCATTGACACATAGTAAAGTACTGTTACAGAAGTGATTGTCCAATCCATTCAGTCCTTCCTGTATTTCCTGAAAGATACAAACTGCTAGGAAACATTTAGGGTCAGGTGTGAGTCTTAATGGCCCAGAAATGTCAAAGATCTTGTTGTACTTAGCAGTCTCAAGATATAGTACGCTATTGATCCTGCGTGACGGCTCAGAGCATTTTCAGTGACCCATATCATGGCCCCTTATCCGAGCAAAAAGTGTTTAGGTGGCATTTGACCTTTGAGGAGTGCATATGTTAGCATATTTTCAATGCATTTCAATTGCTCCCCTTGTGCGCCAACCCATCTGCTTCCTGGATTTCCTGGGTTCAGACTGATGCCCACCAATCTTCCTTGAACATCAACAGCAGCTTAGGGAAATAGTGCCTTCATGCGATTAACCGGTCAAGCAACCGCGGAAAACCCTTGATCTCTTTAACTAGATCTCCCTGATCCACACGAACACTAGCTCTGATTGTATGCCTCTTTATCACGTCGACTTTCTTTTATATGATGTATTATGTTTTTGTTATATGACAAGAAACAACTAGAAGACAAGAAAATCTCATCAATTTTGTTTACCTTAGTTTATATTGTGCTCTTATTTATGGTGAACTTAGATGTTATTGTTTGTTCAATTCTAAGGTAGGGATCTTTGTTTGCTATCTAACTGAATGTGACTAGGACCTACCACTCCTCCAGTGGTAGGCTGCGCCCCTCTCTCCCGATCCCTGTATGGACATCTGAACTGCTCTGAGCAGAGCCTGCGCCACACCTTCAACTCTACCTGCCATGTAGGCTGCCCCTCCGGATCCCTCCTGCTGAGGTCAGCCCAGGTCACCTGTAGCATTGATGGGACCTGGCATGGACCGAGACCCATTTGTACAAGTAAATGAATGTTGTATTTGTGAGCTTGTAATTGATTAGGAAATTGCATTTTAATCTACATTCTGTGAGTGTTTCAACTTTTAGCTATGACGTAGCTACCCAACTAGATCAGTTTCAGAAAATAAATAAGTAAAGAGTTGATTTTTTATTATTTTGCAGACTATAAACATGCTTTAATGGCTCTGGCTGGTTGTGGGGCCTTCGGCATCATGAGTTGCATCTGTTTTTTGGCTATGAAGTGCAGAAAAAGTAGGTATCATCGGCTTCAGTATTTCAAAACCCCAAATGCCATGCAATGTTTTCACAACAAAGATGAAATCATGTGTTTGTTCTTCTTGTCACCAGGAAAGAAACTTACCCAACTAAGGTCAGTGTTGAAATGTCAAGTTTGGCGGCTCCACCCTTACACCCTTACTCCACCCTGATAATTATTTGATATGTTGCCATCACTGTGGGAAAGTTTTCTTTACAGTTTATTACCTTTGTATTTATTTAGCAATAGGATAACAATCTATGGAACGTTTGTAGTTTAATTTGTTCATTTAAACCTGCACTATGTCTCTTTTTCACTCGCTGCTGTAACATGTACATGTATGTGTACATGTATGTGTGTTCTTCATAGGGAACCTGAAGAAGACATAGGTTCAGGCAACGAGGCTCAAAGCTGAAGGAGGAAGAAACAATTCTTCAAACATAGCATGGGGCAGCATGTATCGTTGTTTATCCTTAACTCATATTGTTTAAGAAAATGAGATACAAAACAATGTAAATCTGAATAACTTTTCTGGAGATGTATTTCATTGAATAAATGCAGAAGCTTTCAGATGGTACATTGCAAAATGTGTGTGTTTTAGTGTGTGAGCACTGTGGTCTGTGTGTGCATGTGTGTGTGTGTGTGTGTGTGTGTGTGTGTGTGTGTGTGTGTGTGTGTGTGTGTGTGTGTGTGTGT
>JAOPJO010000017.1:15228068-15245387 GCA_027123675.1 Molva macrophthalma | reverse complement strand
AAATCTAAATATATGGAAAATAAATACATCAATGAAACTAAAGTAATAAAAAGGTTACCCGTCAGTATATTGAATTGCATCATTCCACACTTTTTGGCATGGCATGTCTATGCCATGTCTTTTCTTCTGTGGCAGTTATCTGCACCGCGTTGTTTTCCCCAATACTTCCTATAAGGCCTTTTTTTCATCTTACCTCCAAGTTCCCCTGGTCAACAAACCGCTTGTCTTAACACAGCCTGATGCAAATATGCTACCCCTCCCGCCCAACCCCCAAACCCCCAAGGGTAGGCTGCTCAGTGTATCCCAAGACCACTCCAACCCACAGCCAAACTGAAAACCCTTTACTTGAAATATCCATCCAGTGTGTAACCTCCAACCACAAAATATTGGGGGCGGCCGAGTAAAGAATCTCCAGCCTGAGATCCCCAACGCTATATGCTAAATTGCCGTGCTGAGAAACCAGCGCTGCGCCAAGCTAGCAGTCACTTGGCAGCCAGGGACGCTTAGCTCTTCACACTTGGCCAGGTCGTAACGCACATCTTCCCCGACTGATAATTCTCCACTGAACATGTGGTGGATACATCATAGATGAGACCTCGTTTTGGACCTGGGTCGTGTTCAAAATGTAGTTCAGGCACAGGATGTGAGAGGGGGCAACTTGTCTGTTCTACGGCCAATATAGACAGCAACACCCAAATGTTTCTTTATTTTTACATTTGAGTTTAACATCAAACAGGATCAGGGAAATGGTGCCAACAGTGAGTTTATGATTCAAACTCTAATAGGAAGTTAGAGATAAAAATAGGAGAATATATCACCGCGAGTGCAATGAAAATATTGAGATTGGTAATTATGATATTAATATAGATAAAACAATGGTACCAAAAACCCACCCCTGATACCGACCAATGTCTCTCCTCAGTTCACACCAAACGGACAAAGAATACGTTAATTCTTTTAGTTTATTATTCATTGTAGGAACCGAAAACCAAAAATCAGAGCTATCCTCAATGCAGTTTATTTAAATATATTCCCCAAATGCTCCGCCATTATAGGTATAAACAGACATTCTTTCCTGCAGCTCTCTGCTGACAATTGAGGCGGTCTACACTGTCAACAACAAGTCAATATTTTGGTTATTCAACGTTCACGTTTTCATGATGGTTTTGTGTGAATAATAATACCAGGGAAAGGAGGCAGAGGCCCGTGCACTGTGTCCATAATACTGACAATAGATTTCTTTCTAAACAAACCCAAGAAGTAATTTTCAACAACAATCGTATTCGTCAGATTCATAGAGGTTTTGTTTTTTACTAATAATAATCCAAATACTTTTTGAAAAGCAGTTCTGAGTGGTGTAAAAATGAAAGGGGAAAGAAAGTTGACTGTACAGACAAGAGACTTCCATCCTAATGGTGGGATTTTTCTTTCAGTTAGGACAAGATTTACTTGCATAACAGGCCCAGTGGTACAAATATTGAAATTTTAAAAGGCACTTTTAATGGATAAGTGTAATGGCCCGTTGGTTTTAAACCAGCCCTGAATAATAATGAGCACAGGGGCCGCCAAACTGATGAAATGCTCTAAGTGATGGGAGCACTGGATGAAGCACAAAAGATGATTATTTTAATGTGTTTGATTATGTAATATGCCTCTGTGTATAATTAGACTTTCTTAACTTTAAGCTTTTTCTTTTGGCGACAAAAAATGTAGGTTGCATCATAATCCTATTTGGTTATTTCTCAATACTTCAAGCAATCACACTTGAAGTAGTGATATTTTGTATTCAAGACACCCTAGCGGTTAGGGTCAGGGTGTCCCAGCAGAAAGGCTCTGAGTTTGAACTCCATAATTGGAAGTTTTTCTGTAGGCAAGATGCCTAACCCCTTACCATTACCTTAATGACATGTATTTTAAAAGATAAATTCACTGTGTGTATGTCATTATGGAGCAGGTTGACCCCAAGCTAATGGGTGCCTACAGATATACTGCAGACATTGCAGTTTGAACCCAAAACCTTCCGTCCACAAGTAAAGCACCCTCAGCACGACAGTCAACCATCCTGTCACCATAGTATAGTTCTGTACTGTAGCTTGAAAGCCGGTGAGGGGGGGTCTTAGGGTTTCACGGCTGTAACACAGTTTGACCAGCCCTTGACCGAGTCTCTCTCTCGGTCCACTTGTCCAACGACCCCTGCTCTGATCCCCAACCTCCCGGGATAGAAAAGAAAAGCAGAGAAAATAAAAAACATGTCTCCAAGTTGAGTACTGATGAGGTGATTGTTAGAGCTCTAAGAGCGCCAATTCTTCAAGCATTCAACGGTGTGCCACCTGTACGGCGCAAACATTACCACCGACTGTCTCACTGTGCGTGCAAACAACTCATGTGCAACTGCACGCATTCCACGTGCACTCGCTGTGTAACTCTAATTGTATCCGATGAGGAACGTTTAACATCGCCTGGGAATAACACCCCCCCCACCCCCCCCGAGATCATCGGTGAGCACTTCTTTCTCACACAGTCAAGTGCGCAAATGATTTCACGCCGTTAGGCTACAATTGTTGATGCATCCACTTTGTTGCCTTCTCTTTTTGTTGCCTTTTAATATGATCATCAGAGATTGCAGCAGGGCCCCCGGTGAAATAGGCGTGAGCAGCCTGCGCCTCAACTGTTTTGTATGCGGGTGCCTTGGCGAGTGCATTTGATGGTTTATTAGGAGTCAGAAACTGTTTGCCGAGAGGCGAGGAGGTGAAGGAGGGAAAGAGAGGGAAAGGGAGGGAGAGGGAGAAGGAGGGAGAGAGAGAGAGAGAAGGTGGAAGATAGAGAGAGAAAGATAGAAAGAGAGAATGACAGAGAGCAAGGGATAGAGAGGAAAAACTAAAATAAGAAAAATAAAGAGATAGAGAGAGGGGAATGGCAGGAGAGAGACAGTAAAATAAAGAGAGAGAGAACGGGAAAGAGTGATCAAGAAAGAGAGAGAAACAAAAAGAGGAAGAGGCAGAGAGAGAAAGAGAGAGAGAGTAAGAGAGAGCTAGACAGACAGAAAGAGAGGCAGAGAAAGGTAGAGAGAGAGAGAGAGAGATAAATTAAATCGAGAGAGAGAGAGAGCCAGGCAGAGAAAGACAGAGCCAGTGACAGAAGTGCTTTGCCCTTCATTATCATTAGAAGCAGTGTGTGATATGCTGTGGATTGTCCAATGGTGCATGTAATGGAGGCTGGCTGTACCTTCAACCCGGGCAGCCCAGAGCGACAGGGAACAACGTAGAAGGTAGTGTAGTTCATCGCGGGGAAGTTGCAGGTTGTGTGTGTGGATCCCGTTTAATATGCCACACGCTCCAGTGATCCTCGCGCTGGCTGTTAGTGGATATAAGCCAACACCGAGTCCGCTTACCGCATCTCTGAATAGAAGGTCAAGACGGTTGAAGTTAAAGCGTACAGATCGGGTGATTTTCTTTTTTTTATTATTATTTTTTTTTTTACAGCTATAGCCTCAAAACGATAACAGACCATAACATATATGTAACGGGGAACATGGGCAGGCAGCAAGGCAAGCAATCACGTGAACTCACATGTATGGGTGCTCACTCACTCAGATATTGGTACGATCGTGCAAAGCAGCTCCATGGAGCGCGCTGCGCCGCCGCTGGGGCTGGGCTGTGTAGACTTTGACGAGATTGTGGTGGAATGGAAAATGGTTTCCATGGCACCGTGATATGCAGTATATGAAACTGTAACTGGGGCACAACTAAGTGACACTTATGTGTTTATTAGGGAGTCCAAGTTCCTCAGTGATCCAATGGCTTCTACTGGGGATATAAACAGCCTAAATGAGGACAACATATCGTTCATTTTATTTTCTATTTTTCACCGGCTCTGGTAAAGCACTATGCCACATGTGGCTTCGATAAATGTGTGTCTGAATATTTTGAGTCTCTCACAATGGCGTCTTGTAACAAAGAAAAGGTCATGCCAAATGTCATCTCTTTCAGTCACACTTGGCCCAGCTGGGTCAATATTCCCTCCAACACAAAAGCTACAACGTACATCTTTCTGTCTGTTATTATATTCTATGTTGCGGTATAGTCTCTGGAACAGTCTACCAGAGGCACTCCAGGTCCTCCCAATCTGTCAATATGATTAAACAAAATCTAACAACTTACAGTTTTAGTTTAGCTTTCTTCTAATAGAGTACTGAGTCTACCTCTCAAAGGTATCGCTGCGATACAGATGTTTAATTGATATTGTCATATTCATTGTTCTTGTGGAATTGTTTTCCTGGTTAAGCACTGAGTAGTGCTGTTTTTGCACTAAAAGTGCAATATGTATGAATCAGTAAGTGATGGATTGATTACGTACAGCAGTGACTACAACAAAGTTCCATACAGTAGGTTAATGTCGTAATACAAAAGAAAAGTATTGTATTTGTCCTACATATAATTCACAGGCACATGCCCTGTTTGACGAGCAACCTTATTCTCTTAGAAAGGAAAAGACATTTGCATCAGTGTCTGCTTTGATGTGGATTCTGATTGATGAGGCTCTCTGTGAATCACATTGTCTGTCTAGACCAGACAAGAATTTTATAATGAGTTGATTTGCAGCCTTGCAAATCCCTGTATTGTGTAGAGAGCACTTCAAAGTTGTTCCAGTGAATGCACAAATGAGCACAGGAAATGACTCTGCCCAGTAGATAAAGGCCAAAGGATGAATACCAAAATAACCAAGATAAATAAATAACTAATAATAATAATTCTAAATATATTCACTATGAATATTCAATAGTTTCTAGAATGACGGTTTTAATCACCTAAATTTGTTTTGTTCTGTTTGTCGTCAAATCATTTTCTTCGCCACATAATATTGATTCAGATCGAAGGAAATTCAACTGAAACAAACTTTCAAAACATGAAAAAAAACCAAAGAAATGAGCAACATCATCCCATGAGGAAGTGAACAAAGTTTTAATCAGCCAAATTTGTTTCACTCTGTTTGTCATTCAAACTGTTGCATTGGCAACATAACGACTGATTCAGGAAGCAGTGAAATGGTCTGAACCAAACTAAAAACATAAACAACACAAAGATAGTGTATATCGTGGCACGATCTCGTACAGCGTCGCATCTCGTAAGCTGCCAGGGCGCTGTGAAAGTGTCGCTGGCTGGCGGCGATGTAGACACGCACGCCGTGTGTGTGTGTGTGTGTGTGTGTGTGTGTGTGTGTGTGTGTCTGTGTGAGGATTAAATGCAACGTGATGGAGACATCGATAAATGCGAAGTGTGCTGTGAGATGAGATGAGAGAATTGATTGGAAAACAAGCTGCGGGCGCCAGCGCCTGGTACAGATTACTGCTCCACCCCACGGAGCGATGGGACAGAGAGATGGCCATTTCTGGAGTTAATAAACTGCCCCGGAATGGATGTTCTGCTCGTGAAATAGCTAATCAACAACACAGCCAAACTATTATCGCTGGACTGGCGGCCCAAGATGTCCACCTGTCACGCTGTCTGGCCGTGAAACCACATCTATTTGCACATACACACACATGTATATAATCGCGAGCACACACACACACACACACACACACACACACACACACACACACACACACACACACACACACACACACACACACAATCATCACATGATAAATGATGCATACACTGTGCGACTCAGTGTTGCTTTAAAAAGCCCAGGGATTCAACATCACTGTAGCGATATTGAATTACTTAAGGTTACAGGGAAATGTAAACGCCGCAATCCTGTTCTGTTCCCTATTGTATGATATGTAGGCTGTTTTGGTTCAGGTGTGGCAGAATGCAACATGACAACAGTTTCGCGTGGGTCCGTTTCCCTTTCTCTGTAGTTTGACAAGAACAAACATATGGGGCTCAAATTCGAGTTCAAGGGCAAAGTCACTGTGGTTTTGACTTCCAGTGTTAAACGAGGGCAACATTCTAAAGCGTCTCAAGGAATTTGACATGAACATTGCACGGTGTAGCCTATGCTGCTCCGGGGCAGCCTTTTTTTTTTCTCTCAAAAGCTTCTTAGAAACTCGACTCCCAGCGCAACGTCCAGAACTGGGAGACCATTCCAGACCAATAAATTGAGTTTGTGTCTCGAACAGTTTAGTAGGAGACGCGCGACAAACGCCATAAATTACAAAAGCGCAATTAAAGTGCCAACCTCTGACCTTGTGCCTGAACGGCACAACCCCGATCACCTGACTTCTGCTTTCATGTCGGGATCTACAACAACGGCGAACCAATGTCATCTCACAGCACACGCACACACAACACGATCGCAGGATTCGTGAATCGGTAGATCGTTGTTTTTAAACCCCGCTCGGTCGGCTCTTGCACATTCGCCTTCCCTACAGTCTACTTCAAAACGGAACGCCATGAAACGACTGCTCGAAGTCTTCGCCAAAAGAAATAACGTGCAACAGCTTCAAGCTTGGGTAGCCTACAGTTCTGTCAAATCAGTGCGTCAATAAACCGCCGAGGCATACTTACTGAGGTGTAAATACGGATCATTGCTGTCCATACTGTTTGAGTGTTCGCGTCGTTCTTCCCCCTACACTGTTAACGCTGCTGCTCCGTCACGGCAGCATCCCAGCGCATTCCGCTCCCTAGGCCGACTGAACTCTGCAAGGCAGGTCTACGCGGGGGCCCAGCGAGGGGGTGGCGAAAACACAGCTAGGCTTCTCCCAATGACAACAGTTGTCCATATCAAGCTCCAACATGATCGTGACGAAACCTCCCTTGCAGCCACGAGGTTTTGCAACCTTCAGGGGAATGGATTGCCTAGAATGACCGGGGAATGGTTTTCTCGGGAATAGCTTTTTTTGTATTTTTGCCAACTAGGTTACCTTGTGTCTCAACCACAGACGGTCTGAACGTTATAAACAATGCTAGGCGATCGCCCTTGAAATGAGCACATTTATGTTAATAAAGTAGTTATACAATAGGCTACGATTTTTTAAATGTTACGCAATAGATAGGCTACCGTCAGTTACCAAACATCATATACCAATCACTGTTTATAAATGTAGTCGATTTAAATTTAATTTAAATATCTACATAGTTGGGGATTTGTATTTGTAGCCTATAAGCTTCGAATTAAGTAGGATATATGCGCGATTAGACTTAACTGGTTGTGTTATTTAGCCTAAGTAGACAATGGGATATTCCTTACAAAATAGAGCCTTCCTATTGGTTATATCGTCCCTTCTACTCGCTTATCTCGTTCTGTTTTTTTACATTTTAATTGCCCGTCGTTTATTCGATTATACATCGACTCTCTCTCGCTCTCGAAGAGCTTCCAAATATTGGCTTCTGTTTACCTAAATGGAAAGTGCAACTGCAGGTCTCGAGACCCCCCGGAATCCCCCCAGGATCTCAGAGTGTGGGGTCATCTAAGGGTGAGCTCGCGGTACCTCAGAAGGTTATTCAGGAGTCAACTCGCACTGAGGCATTCACAGTCTTGAACTGTGGAGCGGGCAGACGCTCCGTCAACGCTGGCCGCTGACCACTCAGCGGGCTCCTCGCTGCCCCGCTAATGGGACGAGTACCCCCGGCTCCCGTCCTTGTAACGGCAACCCATAAAGGAGCACAGGAGGATGCTAACCAAGATGAATGGCCCCTTTTTTCTCAAGTCATTCTGCACTAATCAGAGCTTTTCATTTGTTAGCCCTCCGCAGCCCCCTCCACCACTACTACCACCTCCATTAGGCTATAGGCCCAACGTATAAATTCATTAAAGTCAAAGAGAGGGACATTAAAATGACCATTTGTCAGATTTCTCTTTGTGTCCTTAATGGTGGCACATGGTTTGAGGCTTTGAGATGATTGGCCGTGCTTTTTTTCTTCTCTCAGATTAAAAAAAGAAAAAGATATATATTTAAAGAATAATCAAAATAAAAGTTGTAGTGCTGAGAGCCAATGAGTCTGGCCTACACTAGAGAGTTGCTTCAGTTCTCTGGCAAACTAATCCATCCATCAACTCCCAATCCCCCACCCTAAACACACACACCCATGCACACACACACACACGCATGCACACACTCCCACACACACGCATGCACACCCACACGCATGCACGCATGCACACACATACACACACACGTACACACACACACACACACACACACACACACACACACACACGCATAGACACACTCACACACACTCACAGTCAATGAACAACCCCTTGCTCTGGCTAATCCCATTGTATTCACAGCACCATTCCCAATACACAATGTTCTAAACCTAATCCTAAACCAGGTCCAATTTAAGACACCTGCTAATACAAGTAACTTCAGCCAAGTTTGCATTGAAGAATAAGCCATTGCAAACTTGACTTAGTCTGCTCACACCCACACAGACACACAAGCATATATAGGATACACATGCATTTGGGGTATATAAACATTAACACACACGCCACATCTTCCTGCCTGTCCAGTCCGTCTTGTTTCTCTTTGCTCAACCTCCCATCTCTAGTTGTGTCTCTGCACCCCAAGTCCTCTCCCTGCCTGTCCCAGGGACGCTGTGGGGCAGGAGGGGTCGCCATGGGAGACGGCTCTCTCCCGGTCTCATTAGCCCACCTCCATCACGCTTTATCAGGGGAGCCGAGGAGACCCCCACCCCCACGGCCCCTGCACCCCTCTTCACTATTCTGACAACCCCCTGCCCCTCTGCTCTATACATGAGCCTGTGATGATAAGTGGTTGGGTCCTCTTTGGTAGCCAGCGTAAGACAATGGCGGACAGCTCTGCAGAACATCATCCATCTCGCAGGTCATCCATCTGAGACACAAAAGATGAAATGTGGCCCAAACCCTCTCCTCTCGCGTCCACTCTGGCAACCTCTTGTTCATTTCTCTCACTCCCTTTCTTTTTCCTTTAGGTTTCTTTTTTAACTTCAAATTCTCATGTTAAAAAAATTATTGAATAAAAACAGCAAGTGAAATTGCAATAATTTTGTTTTGTTAGTTTGCATTTGCCCTGGCTGTCAGTTAATGCATTATGAAAAATACGATAAAAGTCATAGCCCTGGGTTAAGATCAGCTGCCATTGTGTAACACAATATTATTTATTTACAAGCTGTATTGAAATTATTTCCAGTGTTTACATTTTTCTTTAGACGAAATTATCGAATTAAGAAATGATTGGAAATCAGCTATGTGATTTTACAGATTAACTAATGTCAGATTTATCAGCACCACAACTCGGAATATATGTCCAGATGCTTGGGTAAACAACGGCCTCCCTCCTCATGTTTAGTTTGAGTTGCTTTATAAGCATTTTAATCAAATCAAGAAAATAGGAACCTGATATGACAAGCTAAACAGATTTCTGTATATAAGTACAGTATAAATGGTGATCAGTTTTTGGGATTGCCTTTAGAATAGATTAATCAGTCAGAGTGGACAGGATATGGACAGAAACTGATTGAAGCGTCACATACAGTATAACGTTTCACTTCCCTTACTGTGGTGCACCTCTCCAGAGACAAGGTTGTATAATGTTTATTTACCAGGACTATAGCTACCTTATGACATGTCCATGGATGAAACAATGGTATTACTACTTTGGAATATTCATTTATAATAAATATCATAAACAGAGAATTTAGGGAATTTCTTAAGACAAAAATGGTGTTAAACAATAGAAAACATAATTACATCTCTTTTGAGTTGACACAAAATATATAGGCATGTGTCATGATCCAAATTATGTCTATACTATGTTACACACAGGAAAGAGGAGGTATTGATAATGTAACGATGGCAACCGGCAATGTGACCAAGGCCACTAATCCATTTTACACAGATGTTCAGCTAACACATGCTAGCCTTGTATCATGTTAACCTGTTAATCCCCTGCTACCTATGTCTGGGCATGGGCAGGGGGCTTTACACACAATCACTGTGATGGACCCCTGAAACATCCACAGATGAAAAGTGACCAGGGCCAGTCACTTCAGCAAGTGACTTAATATACATATATTATTTTAAAACACACCATGACTCTATTGCAATGGAAATGCATCTGGCAACCTATTCTACTCTTATTATAGATCAAGCAATCTATTTTAGACCCTGTGGTGAGTGATGAATAAATGAATAAAATGAATGAACCACAGTAGCAACCACAATATTACCCCTACTACTACTACAACTACCGCTGCTGCCAGCAATATCATTTATCATATTAAGTAAGTAGAAGATCAAACCATCACAAGGCAACTATGTTAAGTCCAGACCAGGACTGTGCTGATAAGAGCAAAGCACCCTGGCTAAATTTAAAGGAAAAAACTAAAACAAAAGATGTTTTTGTACTGGCTTTTAAAAATATTGTTTCCTACAGGAGGGCTGCAGACTCCTGCAAGACTAACTATATAGCATTTATGTAATAGCCGTGTTATATGATTTGTGATAGTGTGGGGGCTTGTTGTTGTGTATCATTGCTGAAGAAATCTACCAGGGAATCACTAATTACCACCTGAGGTTAATCTGGCTGTGGCTTGAGATGCCTATGAAGGATTAAGAGTAGAGTATACACCTGCTCCTGATGTTTCACACACCAATGGGACTTATTACTATGGCATTTAAGAACCACGGCCAGAATATATCCTGAGAAAGCAGGCTTCATTTATTACAGGGTTATTAAATGTGTCTATCGTTTACAGATCAATTGGATGTGACTGTGGAATGCAGCAATATCAGATCGCAGCAGAATGAACTTGTCAAGGTTAAGATCATTTCCAGACATTCACTTCATAATAAATGGTGGCCTATATCAGTTAATAACTTTGATGTTCAAGGTTATTGAAAGGAGACTTTTTTGTAGGACCTATTTAATCAAACATGACTTCGAGTAAAGAAAAAAAGTAATAGATGACTCATGCATACCAGTATAAACATATGTTGAGGTTATGTTCCACAATATTTATATATAATATGACTCCTACACTCCTACAAACTGTAGGAGTAAATGTATAAGCTTTAGTTGTACCCCTTTCTGGCCTGAAAATTTCACAATTAGACTGTTACAAAGCATCAATACTTATGTATGTTTTGCACCATTCCACCTTAAATTACAAGATATACACAATTAGAGCAAAATGCACTGTCACATACTTTGTCCTTTCTCGGGTGGCACTTGCTGGTACCGTTCTGCCATCCTGTGGTATAACCAAATATTGCGAATCTATTTTACGTCCCGAATTGTCCCTCTGCGCTATCCGTAGATTGACTTTAAGCCGACGTGTATTTACGGGAAGTCTGTTATTCTAGTTTCAGTAAATAAACAGCTGTATGCTGAGCAGACGATGGATGTTTGAATGCACGATAAAGAGAATACAATACAACCTTATGATTCCGTTACTGATGTCGTCAAGGGAGAATGTCATCAGATTTAACTTTAGACTTCGAAAATCACCAATATCATCCTATGATGATGAATAGTGACACTGGCAACATGTCCATCGACCAGGATGGGGAGTGGGGTAAGCCTTGCTTTAATGTGACCAGGACAGGTGTTTTGTTATACTTGCCAAGTCTGCATATGATTTAATACACCATATTGCCACAAATGTAAGGCTACACGTGTTCTTTCTAATCTCAACAACTAGTTTCCACTTTTAATCAGAGACAAGGTTAGCTATTAGCATAAAAGCAATGACGCAACCCTTACGTTTCTTTGGGTAACAATGAGCCAAGCCAACACATAATACTTCCACCTCATCCAAAATCATGGATATGATGTAGCCTTTTTAGCTATTTTAGGTGTGTGTGGTTGTGGTCAAATATTTTCAAGTGTGCATCCATGCCATACATTATGGAAGCATGCTATTCAAACAACTGTGTCTCCTTTTTAGGATGCGCTAGTGCCTGAAACATCTTACGTCTTATAAAACAAACTCGGTTTGAACGTTGTTCATACAGTAGGCTACAGTACAACGATATATCCCAATATGCCAAATTGAAATACAGTAGAGTTAAGTGGATGTTTAAGTAGTGTTACTTTTGTGTATTTTCCTAATTGTATCGCACGTCTTTTAATGTGTACGTAATTCTCATCTCTTGCTAGATATCAGCCTGTTTGATGAGTTGGAAACCCTGGGAGTTGCAAGTGAGCTGCTTGGAGCGCTCGAGCACGCAGACTATGTAAGTCCTTAGGGGGGTGAAGAAATACAATCTGGGGCAAATCTGAATTTGTCAAGTACAAACAAAACACATCATGGTCTAATGTGTGCCATTGAAATAGGAGAACTGGCAAAACAGGACATCACAAACAAAGGAAAGTGCATTGGTTAGGGATAACAGGAAACCAGTGATGTTATTTGTCCTTACTTTACTGGCCTTCTACTTGTTGCTGAGTAAAAAATGATAATGCCATATGCCAAACTTATGCCATATACCTCTAAACATTTTGACTGAATGTTGTACAAGGCATATACGACTATATTAGAGATTCACTTCTAAGTTGAAAGCAGTTAATACACCTGGATCTTAGAAAAAATACAGCTTTGGTATGACTCCTTCGGCTATGCTTTGGTTGCTGTCCACTTTTGAATATATTTGTGTGTGTTTACATAGGGCGCCGGCTCTCCTGGCTTGGACTTGGACTTTGACATTGACCTGGATCTGACTCCCTGGAATACAGCAGGGTTGGGCAGCACCTGCACAGGTAGATAACATAGGGTCATGATCTGGTAACATCTGCTTTCATCTGACTGATGGAGAAGTCTTTAGTTTCAAAATCCTGAGTGACTCTATTGGAGATATTGAGGATTTATCTTGAAATATGGATTTCACTTTTTGTCTTTCCTCAGCAATGTACTGTTTAACATAACATCAAATTTATTAGGTCAACCAACCATTGATTATTATAAGTAAATATTACATATATTTCATATTTGCAAACCATACAATCAGTGCATCTGTAATTGCGCTGATTGCATTGTTTGTATGGACATGTACACAGCATAACAAACTTTAATGCTGCTGTACATATTATGCTTGTTTTCATTTCGTCTTTGTTTAACTAATGTCTGATGACTACAGATGTAAGTTAGCCTCTTGGCTACCTCTGACAGATTACCAAATAAATCTTAAATAAATAAATTATGTCAGTTCATGGAAAACATCTATAAAGAATGTGCATGTACTAGAGCCTTCACACAATAGAGCCTAAACTCTGTTATATGCAATACTATTTCACCTATGGAAGGTGCTGAAACCTGAGAGCTCCTACTCAGTGGTTTTGTATGAGCTTGTATTGTACACGCTTATTATCATTCAGTTAAAGCACCATCTGCATCCAAACTTAAGGTTATGTAGTTGTTTGTTTTTCAATGTCACTTTTCGGAGACACTTGTGAAGTTTCCCCAGCAGAACGGCCGATAAAGTTGAGATACTCTGGGGTCAGCCTCCTCACCAGCTTGGGAGTCCCTTCACGTGCGTTTCTTTTGTGTCCTTGTGCCTCCAGATGGTGAGGTGAGTGTGAACTCTCTGTCGCCCGCCTACACCCTGAGCTCCGTCCCCTCTCCCGCTTCAGTGGAAGCCCTGTCTCCTTGTTCCTCATTGGTAAGTCACCGTCTCCGCCACGCTTATCCTTCCAATATACATACGTGTTGTTCAACTGCTGTCCTCCAAAATAAGTAGTATTTGAATTTATTTCCCAACTGGAATATGGTTGGTTAAATTGTGTTGTTATTTCGGTTAATTGTTTTGAAATGTGCTCGACGGTGGAGTTTTTTTGTATGCGCCCGTTTTTGGCATACAGTCAACAACAAGGGCTTGCTCCAGATGGTGCCGGAAAATTCTAACTAATTCGCTGGCATTGTGCCTTGAGATGTGCACAGCCTCACATAAACACTCACACACACCTGAGAGGCTTATTAACAAAGGCCTCAAACACCTTGTCAAGCTAATTATTCACTGTCTGTCTGTTCAACGCTCCACCCACTCCCTTAAAAAATAGGTGCTGACAACCTCACCAGCATTAGCATAATTGACAGGGCAGATGTTTGTTTAATGGCATACACTACACAAAGAATAAGGTTGCACCTTTTATTTTGACCCCTATATAATGCCCTCTCAATAGTGTTGAATGCTCCTGAAATATTTCTGAACATATTATAATAACATTATTACCTTTTTGTTGTACCCAACTTTATTTTGGTAAGAATTAAATTGTTAAAACCCAGTTAAAGAGCCAGTGAACCCAAAACCCCTTTTTTTTGTTTTAAACATGGTCATTTGTCTTATACGATCGTCAACATAGTAATCTACGCCATTTTATCACTGTTACTGAAATAAGTCCCCAATTTAGAGAATAAAGGGGTAAAATCCTATGTTTTTGATATTCTCCCCAAAACACTATGTGAACATTCCACTCTGCTGCGAACGCAAGTGGTGTTCTTTTCGTGACGTCTGAGTACCTTTTCCGAGGTAGGCACCGGCGGCGTGGTTTGTGTGGACGTGTGGAGCTCTGTCTGGGCAGTGGTTGACTGCGGTGTCCGCGAGAAAGTTAGGCTTTTCGGACACTTTTTGTATAACGCCACGGTGTGTGTGGATGGTGAAGCTCCGTCTGAGCAGCGATTTATTTAATACCCGCGTCCGAGGGTAAGGCTTCCTGGACACATATAGTATAACGCTACGGTGTGTGTGGATGGTGAAGCGCCGTCTGAGCAGCGATGTATTTAATGTCCGCGTCCAAGTGCGGTTTAGGCCTCCCAGACACCTATAGTATAACGCTACGGTGTGTGGTGGATTTCATATATAATATCGCTTATTATAACACTCATAACAGTTACACAACGACAGTACTAAAAAAGTATCATAAAGTTGGCGTGGGTCATAACCATGGGGATAACACGCCCCCCTCTTTCCTAAAACTATCAGCCCAAAATGCATTTTTTTAAATAACATAGTGGTCGAATTCTATCTGAAACAGTGGGTTCACTGGCTCTTTAAGTCAAATGATGAATGAAAGGGTTGTCGCTGACATATTAGCCACAGTAGTCATACACTCAACGTTGCACATATGAACACCATTATCGAATGGTACTATTCAGAGCCTCATGGTTATGTAAGCACATTGAACTATAGTTCGTCCACACAACCACATCACAAGTACAGAACATTCTACGATGGGTTCTTCTTCTGTGGTGATCATGTAGCTGAAAGTGCAACATCAGCTAACCTTGGTCCATATTCTGCTTTGTGTCCAGGAGGAGGCACTGTCACCCCAGTCCCAGCCCTCTCCCATCTCCGTCTGCTCGGACTCCAGTGGCTTCTATGAGGCCCCTCCACCGGCCAAGAGAGCTCTGAAGAGGACCAGCCTGGCACCACGTGGTAAACTGAGGGGAAAAAGGGCAACACATTATTATTGTATATTGGCACGTTTACTCTTTTGTCCTCTGCGGTAGCCTCTTTTGCTGCTAAGGACATAAATTGACGTGAATTCAAATCGGTCTAAGAATACAATGAACAGCAATGTACTAAATTAAATCAAATGAATAATGTTATTCTACTGACAAAAACCCATGTGGGATTTATCTCTGTCAACAACAAAAAAAGCTGGAAATGGAAATGTATGACTCTTCTTGACTCATTTTACCGTCACACTCAAGTTTGGCCTTGCTTTCAAAGCAAACAAAATGCAAATGGGTACATGTTGGCTCCTATTCCGTCTATGCCCTTTCCCTAAACATTGTGCCTCTTTATTTATTTTTGCTTCCGTCTCTCACAGCCAAACCAGCTCAGCCGGTTAAGAGACCCATCCAGCTGAGCCCCAAGGTCTCTATCCAGCCCAAACCCTTGATCACAGCTCTCAACCTAGCACACGCAACAGCGCCCCTGCAGGCCAACACCATTATCATCCAGCCCCTACAGACCACGGTGCTTCCCGTTGTCAAACCAGCGCCAGTAAACATCCAACCGGCGCCCCTAACAGGTTAGAGTGTGCACTGCGCCACATGTCAACTCATTGCATCCCACCCACACCTCATTGCATCAGACCACACTGCTGTATGTGAGACGGTCAAGGTCGATGGAAAGACTTCCCTGGTCAAAAATGGATGTTCTAATTAAGAATGCTGATCGTGTTTTCAAAATGTTCTTGAATAACCAGAATAGATAGACTTATTAGGTCTTTGCCAGAAGATGGCACTACACTCATATATTTTCATAGGCTTAGGGTAGACTGAGAACCTAATCAGTTGAAGAAGCTTCCATGTTCTCTATTACTATATGTCAAAACAATCATGAGGATAATCTGTTATTGCTTATTTTTGGATTTCCCCTCTAAACTTTTGGTGTTTCATTCCACATTAATGAATCAGTCATTGATGAGAAAATATATTAATTACTTGTAGATATATTTGTGTGTGTGTTTTAGTTTTTATTTCAGACCAGGGTAGGATATCATTTGTGTTATAACTAACTCTCTAAGATCCTGATGCTATACCAAAAATATAGATACAAATGAACCAACTCAGTCACAACAATGCTCTAACAACAACATGATGGTTTGATGAGCAATCACAAGGATCATAGATCAAATGAACCGATGAAATAAGCAAATTACCACATCATCGTGTCTGTGTAGTATTGACACGTTACCAGGGAGACCTACCACTACTCCATTCCACTCAACACATTGAACAATGAAAATATAATGTGTGTTCGTATGACACATAAACTGACAAACCTCATTTTGAGGTGGAGTAGATGTCTACTTCGCAGCACAACTAAATCCCTTCTGGAGCCAGCCAGCCCGCTTGATGTGCAACAAAATGGTTGCCAAGAATTTGTTTTTTTTGTATACCAGCAGCACTATGGAAATCAAGTCAATCAAATGGTTGTGTACATTTAGTTCCAAATGGATCAGGGCAGGTATACCTCTCCATACACTATCTGCTTACATGCTTAGACACCAGGTCTAAATGCCAAGACACCAGGTCTGGACACGTCCAAGATTTGGATCAATGGCAGATGAGAGGGGTGTCTTGGGAGGGGTGTGAACCGTGTACACGCACCCCAGAATGTTTTCTTAGTGGATCGTTTTCTCTCTCTGGCGTGTCTCTCTTTGCTCAGTATCACACTGTAGACCAAACCCACGAGCGGCATTTGGTCTGTGTGAGGGAGGTCAGGTCCTCACCAGACTTTGTCATGGCTTTATTTAGTCTCTAACAATACCCCAGAGTCTACTCTACTCTATAGAAGGCCGAATACAACACACACACACACACACACACACACACACACACACACACACACACACACACACACACACACACACACACA
>JAOPJO010000017.1:15170646-15183273 GCA_027123675.1 Molva macrophthalma | reverse complement strand
CTATTTGCTTTGTGATAATTGGAAGTAGGCCTACTCTCATACTTTGGAAACCGTGTGTGTGTCGGAAACTTTTAGGCAGCATTGAAGCTCTGCCGTAATCAAGTGGAACTCGGACTGATGAGTGGATCAGAAAGCCACTGACGTGATATTGTTGTTTTAATATGTTGTGTTATTAAAATAACACATTTGTTTTACCAATTGAACCACTTTAGAAAACTTGATTCTGCAGCAGTGAAAGATACGCACTATGAATGGAATTTTGTTCATTATTTTTTTCTTCACAGAATATTCTGATATTTGTTTGGAAACCTAACGAATATCGGACGTCTGAAATTATGTATTTGGGCCAGCCCTAGTGATAATACAATAAAAATACAATTTTAATTGCTTTTTTACTGGGATTTTGAGTATTGTTTTCTTCCTCCTTGTTTTCATCTGATTCTGGAACCTTTGAGTGGGGTTCTGCTTCCTTGGCGTTTTCTATAGTAAAGAGTATAATAGGTTACAGTTGTCTTACAACAGTCTACACATAATGGACTATCTGATTGCCTTAAGATTTTCAGTATCGGCCAGACATAGACTGATACCTTCATCGTTTCCATCCATTTCTGTGGAACTGCGGCACACTCAAGGCGATCAATTCGGTATCATTAATCCTGTGTAGAGACAAGGCAGACAATTTTAGGGTTTATAATTCAGTATTCAGTATTAAAGGTTTATTTTCCCTCTCCACATGTTAGGGTTAGGTATATTACCCATAATGAACTTTAATAGAGCAGCACACTGCAGTTACAGACGAGTATTGGACTGCTAAGTGTCATTTTAAGCAACACATCTTAAATTTAATCCAACATGGAAGTGGGCTCCGTATGTATGTCTGACCTTAGATTTTCTCGATAACCGTTCATCCGATCACCTTCACACTCGAAGACGAGAACCCAAGGAAGAGCAGTTTCGAGTGTGAAGTTGTTTGGATGAGTGGTTCCAGAGAAAGCTGCAAGCAGCCATACAGGAGGCCAAGCCATCGGCCCGGGTTAAAACTGCACTGATTAACATAATAACTAAATAGTTTAATCTCATACTTTGTAAGGGAAATATTCGACATTAAATGGGTTACAATTCCAGAAACATGTCAGGTACATTCAGTCCATAAATCTTTCCTCGTTTCTTGTCAAAAGACAAGCAACTGATCAACAATATCTCATGTCAAAAGAGAACGTGAGCATATTCAAAAGAGTTGATTCTTAGGAAAACGAAACTAAGACACAACTAACGTTAGCTTAATTAATATTAAAGCTAATATTATTTACCAAATGTCGCGGCAAATTGCAACCGTAGCAAACAGCTAACCAGACAGTTTTCACAATAGTTAATTATTAAATCATTTGATGAATAGATTGAACCTGTTTGTATGTGGCGTGTATATCTCTTACCAAAGGTGCAATCATAACAATTGGAGTTTGCCCCAGGTTCTCTTACACGTAGGCTCACTGACAACCGACGACTCCTACAGACCGGAGATGCTGTGCTTTCAAAGCAAAAGTCGTGAAAGCGATCCCATGAAATACTACCTAATTCACCAATGCAAAGATCATAAAAAAACGAACTTGGAAACACAACGTTGCATACATTAAGAGTCTTACGATTTATTTGAAACACATTATTTATCCCTATCTGCTGGATCATTCAATCTGGACGAATACATTCATATTTATGTTCTCTGTGACCACTGGGGCTGTTTATTTTGAAGGCTGTTAACGTAAATCCTAGTACATCCTGCCTGCTCAGCTGACAGTGATGAAATGCGCCACTAAAACAAGTCCTGGGGATACATGTGTTAATACAATGCTCTAACAAAGTACTAAGATACATTATCAAGCAACATACGATATTGTTGTGACATGGAGTCTGATGATTCTCAAAATACGGTGACTCGAGCCACGAGGCGATCAACGAGGCAGTCTACAGCTAAAGGTGAGAACAGTTGATATAGCTCACAGGGCTAACTCTCACTAGCGGCTCCATCCATCGATCTCTCTAACGTTACTTTTAACTTGTATGTGTTGTAACGTTGTATTTGTAGAACTTCCCTTAATGTCCGTGTAGTTATGCGCTGCTGGTCGATATAGTACGCAATATTCGTTTTTGCTTCTCCGTTTGTTACTTTCGTTATTCATTTCCTCCAGCAAGTAACATTGAAGCCAGAGAACCAATAAAGCGGACGAAGAGGAGGATAGAAAATACAACCCAAGAAGCAGCTGAGAATGGTGCAAAAGAAACGAATAATGCATCGGGAGATACAAGTAGGGTTCCGATTGTATTTGCCTACTACCACTCTTAATATTCATATATTGAGGCGTGCCTCGGGCTATCAGGTGATGCCGTAACTTTGTTGTGGTTAACTCAGAGTCCCCCAACAAGAAAAGGCGTCTGGAGGAAGACGAATTGATGGATGGCGATGAGGACGATTCCTTGGATGTAGAACCCCAGGCACATCTGGAGAAACAGAAACTTCAGGAAATGGGGTTGTCACTAGATTCGCTTCATCCTAGTCAACAACCAGACTACCTTAACTCATTCCCTTTCGGTGAGTTATTTTGTTCTATTTTATTACTTTATACTTTAACTTTATTCATAAAGTTAAATTATTGTCTTCATGTTGTTATTGAAACACTTTTCTTTAAAAGGTTCTGCACAAACGCCTGGACTGTTTGAAGTCAGCAGCTTGACTCCTTCTGGGTTTTTGGCATGTTCACAAGCAGGTCAAAATATCGATCTAGAGGTCATGAGAAACAAAGCAGGTAGGATTGCAACCACACATGAAAACAAAAACTCATGAAAGTCACATCCAAAACATTTGATACATTTTTAATGCTCTATTTTTAAGTGGAACGACCAAGAAGCAAACGTGTGTCTTCTGCCAAGTCTGCACATCCACTTGGCTCACAAGAGGACAGACCCAAGATTCAGAGGCCCAAGTCGAGAAGCATAGCAGATTATCAGCAGACTATGGCCTCTGGTAATCCTTCATTTCGGGTTGTGGTACTATATTGTATCTGGAGGACGTTTACACAGACATGATTCATAATAATCGAATTCTGCATAATTATTAGAGCATTCAAATGTCAGTGTGTACAGTATACTTGAGGAAAACAATTTCCATCTGCTATTTAAATCAGAGGTTTTTGAGGTATTTTTGTGTGAAAAGCTAATTGTAGTTTTATGGGGCTTTTTTGTCTTTATTTATATTTGTTTTTACACATTATATTAAATGTTACTAGATCCCTAACTGATCTGTTCATCCCCTTGCATCAATGAACTGTGCCCTGTCTTTAGGTGTTCCCAAGAGTACCCATTATTTCCCTGTCGGCTACTCCAAGTCTGGGGTATCTTACACACCAAAACAGCATGTTAATAACGTTTCTCAGCAGAAACTGAATCAACGGAAGATTCAAGGTACTTTTAAGTTGAATAATGCAGCAGGCGGACATGTTTTCTGTGCAGCTGTATATTGATAGGGGTTTTATGTTTTTAAGGGGTAAAGAAATCTGCTATCAAACCTGCCCCCGAGGTAATCCATGGATCTTCTCGAGGTGAGATATTAACCTTTTATATTCAAAATGAAATGTGTACCACTTTTACATTTCGCCACATTTTGTAGCTTTTGCTGAGCTAAAATGTCTGTTGGTGTGTAGGTTTCTGTTGGTATTTAACAAGACTGGTGTGCCTCTTGCTGCTGAGTGCTGCTGTTCTTCTGGCGTACAAGAAAGCCCCTGCTCTCCAGAACCTTGCAGGCGTTGGAGAGAACTCCAGTAAGAAAGTAAAGCATGTGGAGTTTTCGGCCAAGTGGTCTGATCTCCAAAGCCAGTTCCCCGGCCAGCGCCATGAACTGTGGAAGAGGAGCAGAATTCACCTGGAAAGGCATCTTTGGACCGCCCAGCCCTCAGAGCCAGTCAGCCTCATCCTGGTCGCAGGCCGCAGGGCCGAGAGGACTCTGTACTGCCTGGCCAAAGGGCTGGCGACCGCCTTCTCCGCCGCCCACAACGCCTCCGTGCTCTACATCGACGGAGCCGCGGCGGCCGGCCAGGACAGCGACCGGGTCAAGATGGACATCGACAGTGAGCTGCGGGGAGCGTTTGGAGGAGGCGACCGGCCCGCCGCCGTCATCCATCGCTTGGAGGAGCTCCCGCCGGGCTCCACACTCATCTTCTACCGCTACTGCGACCACGAGAATGCTGCCTACAAGCAGGTGTTTCTAGCCTTCACTGTGCTTCTGCCCCAGGACCACCTGGAGACCCAACACAGTCTGAAGGAGGTGGAGGAAATGGTGCAGGATTACATCGCAGAAAGGTTTGTGGGCTCGGGCAGCCGGGCGGCGTTTGACCGCATGGATGCGGACAAGCTGAGCGGCCTCTGGAGCCGCATCTCTCATCTCGTCCTGCCTGTAGCGGCAGAGAGCCAGGTGGAGCTGAACGGATGTGAGCTATCTCAAGACGAGAAGGAGGCACCTTCAGAACAGGCTTAGTCCCTGTCTACAGCCTAAAGGAACTATGGGACGGAGTACACTGTTCATGGCATTGTCTGGTGCGGAGATCTGCCTCCCGCGTATTTAAAATGCGCCAATGGATGCAAAGCAGCACTCAAATCCATGTTGTACAACTAATGTGGTTAATGGATACAATCAATTAATGACATATGCATACATTTGGCCAGTCAGGGAAAATGCATGAAATAACATGCAACGCAAAACTTTAAATTAGTCTCCATTTGTCAACATCTTTGGTAAGAGACTGCACTTCATACCTGAAGAAACTTGTAGGTGGTATTACAGTAAGTACATTCTCCAAGATTCCTCTATCCTTTAGAAAAACTATTCTTGGTTTTTATATAAATATTACTGCACAAAAGTCATTTGTAATTTCAACTGTTATATTGTACTATATTCCTCCATGCTTTATTTTTGTATCAATACTTTGACATTCACTGGCTTACCTTGAGGGATTTGAAAATATCTTTAGGATGCTGTAATAATTGTATTTCTGGTAGGCTTTAGGTCTTCTGTGTTGGATTTTAAAGATATATTGGATGCAATGGTTTTTCCTCGCATCCCTCAAGAAAACACTGAAGTGAACCTTCCAATTGTTATGTTTATGAAAACAGTCTACTTTGAGTCATTGGTAGGACATGAAGAGCCTCCCAAGAAATATATTGAAAAATATAAAGGTATTTTCAGCAGCCAGGTAGTCACAAATGGTGCCTTATATTTGCGTGCATGGGGGGTGGGGTGGACTCCTAAAATGTTCTTGATCACTGGGCTGAAAATAATCCACAGAAATAATTTAATCAGTTAATTGTAACTGCAGCCCATCCCATCAACCATCCTTAATATTTCACAATTCAATTCAATGTACAATGAGACATTTCTCTGGTCATACGAGTACCTCTTTTGAATCAATAAAGATATTTTGATACGTATGTATTTTCTTTAACCTAAGTACGTTTTGCATATACACATTGAGTGTTTTTTAGTTTAGGCAATATACAACACAAAATTTAATATAGTAGTATTCTTGTTTCAATCTTTTTATGTTTTTTATTTAAAGCAATATCTTTCATTTCTTATGTCAGATAAATTCTGATATTACTTTAACAAGCGGTTGGTAAAGATGGATGTAGTGGTCTGGCATAACCATAGTATGTAAAATTGTTTTCCATTTCACTACATTTCTCTGATGTCTAACAATGTTACTGCTGGCTCAAAGTGATGACAGGAGATATTTATTTGAAATGCAGTGGCTGTATAGCCCTATAGGTTGCCAAAACAAAAACATTTATTCTTACGCTGGCATGTTGCATTTAACAAAACTCAGAAGCTTCACCAGCACTGAGTTAACCGGTGATGGCATGAATATTGTTTTAATTATGAGTCATGATCAACTCAATGGAACAAAAATCGTACATTATTATACTAGATGTAATCTAAATCTCTGAAATGTATTGAATAACTGCCTCTTGATAATTCATGGAAATGCTTGAATGAAGTAGTTCAACATCATTTGAAATACATAAAGGATCTGTTTCTGTATTCTGAAACTAGATTTATACAGTAGCAAATATCAGAAGCAAGAAAACAGGTGAACAATCAAAGCAATAGCGAATGCTATATTTCCAAGGTAGAAGATGATGACTGTGAACAAAGTACTTTTTGGAAATGTCTTCTGAAAGTTGAAAAAGAGATTATCAGTAGGTCTATATATCTACAAGCAATTTGAGAGTTAAATATTATGAACATGTTGGGTAATTGATTGCATGTATTATATTTCTCAAATCTCAATCATGTATGAAGCGAAAGCCCTTTACCTTTCTACATCTGTTACCAGCATAATCATTTCCTGGAACAAAAAAATGTGACAGCAGGTTCAGTTGATACGCCCTTGTGGAATGTGTTCTTTTAAAAGCACAAAAATAGGAGAGTGTCTTACCTCTTCCATTTTCTTGTGCCGATGTTTTTGTGAAAACATAAACAATCAATAGGAAAATTACAAAAATGAGGAACCTCCATGCAGTATAACCAGCCATTACTTTCAGAAGCTTGAGGCTGTAACCACAAATCTTCCAAACATTACTCTCCTCAATCTTCCAAAGACCCAGGAATATTGCAGCGACTGCATGTGGGAAAGAAGTGATGAAAACCACATTACAAAGACAGTGAAAATAGAAATGCAACAGTATTTTGAGTAATCTGGTATATCAGCTGTATAGGTATATCATATACGTGTCTTTACTTACGGAGGAAAATCTCGTGAATGAGAGTGACCACCTGGGTAACACAATCATAGATAGGTTTCCTAACGACAGAAAAAAGTAAATGTCACAATAGTGAAATGTATAATGAAATTGGGGGTGATTCTACAGGTGTTTAGTGCTGAATGACTTACAATTCATGACTGGGTCCAATGCGCAGAAAAGCCATTGACAACTCTATAAGACTAGTAAATAGCACAACACACACAAGGGCAATGGGAGTGACCTAGATATCCAAAAAAGACACACACAGCTGCCAAACTTGGTACACCACCAGTCTAACATAATTCAGTGAAATCTATTTTTTTTTTTTACTTTATAAATATCTATCTAAATATGTATCGGCACTTACGCAGCCAGAGTCCCATAAACAAAGCAAAATCAACGATATGGTCTCGGCTGCCAGGGAGAGAGTCTTCTGCAAAATTCTGCATATCTTAAGACATAGAAGATTAGATATTTGCCACAGTGCAAGCCAAGACTCGGCAGGAATGACTCAACCAGACGCTATGTTCTTCTAGTTGGGAATGATTTACCTTAATGATTGGTGGCTGTGGGAAGCCATGCTGGGCGAGAGCAGGAGAAAGAAACATTTACATAAAGTCAGATATATCACAGCCATTCGCATGGTTGCATGGATCAGTGATACAGTGCCTTTTAACTAAGGACGGCAAATTTGAGAAAACAGCCAGAGTAAGGTGGATTTTGAAAGTATCCCAAAGGCTTCCCTCCCAAGCTTCCCTCCAAAGCCACTCCCCCAAAACACATGACTAGCTTGCTAGCTTTAGGTAGGCCTAGCCTTGTGGAAGACTCCGGTCATTTGCAATGAGTGCACAGACAGAGTTCACGCGGTTGACAGGTAGGCCATTCAATAATTTCCTTTGGGCCGAATTAAATAATTGGACAGGCTTATAAATACTTAAAAAATAAATGCATATCCTATCTTTAAAATTATAGAAATGCTAACGAACCTTAACACAACTACACCCAAAAGAAAACATACCCCGTTAATTGTGATGCTGCAGATCAGGGGAACCACAGCCTGCAAAAGCTAAAGTGGAATGAAGAGGAGTAAACCGACAGAGAGAGAGAGTGAGGGATATGTCGAGGCATGTCGAGAGTGAAAGAAAGAACAATCCGTGTGTTCAGTGCTGCATGAATATTAGTACGGTGGCCCTGAAGTGCAAAACAACAGCAAATCAGAAAACAAAACAGCAAATCACAGAACACAACAGCAAAACACAAGGTATGTACGTATTGGACAATGATGCCTTGTCCTGATTGGATGTACTGTCTGCAACTAACAAATGTATTTGAATCGGAACTAAAATACTGCAGATAGATACGACGCTGAAGTTAGCTTCCGGTTCGCAGCTAAATATTGTAACTTAACTAACTAAATAAACTTAATTTAACCTACATATTGTTCATTTTGTTCCAGCTCCTAACTTCAAAACTAGCTAGACCATAGTGCTAGACTATTTTTTCTGAGTGAAAACACTGCGAAAGCAACTACATGTTAGTTGCAGACTGACAGACAGTACATCCAATCAGGACGAGGCATCATTGTCCAATACGTACCTACCTGTTACATTTTTTTAGATTAAAATTGGTTTGAGTCTCTCTAATGCTGTTGTGTTTTGCGATTTGCTGTTGGGTTTTCTGATTTGCTGTTGTATTTTGCACTTCAGGGCTACCGTATATTAATGAAGTCTATGTTTTGCAGATTTCTCTGCTGAATTCTGTAAACAAAAAAACTCATACCCTTGATGTCTTCTGCCCAGGAATGCTGCTCGTAGATTCGGGAGCTGATGTTGAACCTGCAGATTAGAGTACATAAAACCTTCTTGTAATTGCACAAGTATGAGAACAATTATAGCGACAAGGAAATGTAGCTTAGCATCTTACCAGAAGTGAAAAAATAAAGTACAAGTAATGCCAGATGTTATATACAGAACTAGACATGTCGCGGCATGTGCATTTTCTGGAGAAAATGCGTGTGGTTGCGTGAGCCAACTCGTCGTGTGCGCAATATTCCGTGAGCATGCTGACATGCTAATGCCACCGAGGCTGATGCGCGAAAACGCAGAGTTTCAAGTCTCTGGGACGCTTTGAAGCGGACTTGCGATTGATCGAACAATGTGGCTAATCGTTTTTGTTTGATCGCGAGTTATGGCGCCCCCTGTCGCTAAAGAGGTCCTTTGCTTTTCGGAGACCTGCTTACGCGCGGTTTCTATACATGTTCTAACTTTGACAACCCTGAGTTGTTCGCCTTCGGAATGGTTGAAGTGTTTTTTCCCCATTGACTTCATTATAAAAAAAATGCTTGCTGATCACCTGCAACAGTGGTAATTTTACATTGACCCTGTGATGTAATTTTGTTATCTATCAAAACAAAACTTTCCAAATTACCTAAGGGGATGGTCCTTGATGGGCACACCAAATTTTAGGCCTCTGAAGCGGACTTCGACTTTGTTGAACAATGGCGGCTATTCGTATTCTTTCGTAAATCGGCCATAACTCGGCCATTGTTTATATATTCAAAACCAAAATATTACCATAAGGTCGGGCAGTAAGGACTATTATGACCAAATTGTGGGTCATTTGGGCTTACGGGTCGGATTATACGATTTTTCAAGGTTTTCCAAAACTTTCAAGGTACAGAAAAAACTTTCCAGGCGGACATTTTGGGTCCTTATGGCAAAAACATTCAGCATGTCAAATAAGGCCCAGATACCAAGTTTCAGATTTTTTTTATAAAACGGGGCATGGCTCACAGCCGTATAGGTTTTACCATTAGTTATAGCGCCCCCTGTGGTCATAGCGGGACAAACCTTTTTGGAGACCTCCGTACTTCCGGTCTACAAATGCTTATTTAATTTGACATTTCTCAGGTGTTCAGGTTTGGAGTGGTTGATTTTAGCGTTTTTGCCCCATTCACTTTCCATATTAAATATTCATATTGTAAATATTAATAAAAAACAAAAATATGCAAAATTATAAAAATCGTAGGAATAGCGCACTGTACCGATATATGTGGAATTCTTTGCAATGGGCTACATTTTTATACCTGCAACACTGTAGGAGGAGATAATTACGGAAAATCAGGCGGAACATTAATAATAAAAAGAAAGATGATACAATAGTGTGGCTTGCTTTCAACCACACTAATAAGGTATGAGGTAGATGAATACGGTAAATACACTACGGACAGTATAGACTAGAGTGGTATAAATATGAATACATAAGTGAGATATAGCTGTAGTCGTGGCTGGTGAAATAAACTTGGTTATGTTTGTATACTTAGTTGTGTACTCAGTGTAGTTATATATGTAAGGTCCTTGGTTGTGTAATGAGTGTGGTAGTTGATTGTGTTCTAGGTCTGCTACTTGGTTGTGTAGTTAGTTTAGTAATATGTACAATACCTTGTTGTGTAATGTGTAGTTAGACTTGATCTAATGCTGGTTGAGTGTTTTATTCATTTTGTTTTATTGCAATCAAATGTTAAGGGGGCAACTTACAGAAGCATATTTGGTGTTTCACAATATTTTACTTCATCTTTTAGCATTTTTTTAAGATATAAACAGGTTGTGAAAAAGAGTGTGCTTTGTCACTTGAGTGACACTGCTGTTACCCTGCAACAACCTTTGATACATCCATGGCGCTAAAATGTAACGATTGATGTGAAATTAATGATTTCTTTCACTTTAAATAGTTATTTATAGTGTTATAGTGTTCTGTAGATTTAAGAGATAGGCCCTTATTTTGAGTGTCATTTTTAGAAATGCATCATCCATCCATCAGCTATTAGTGAGTATAATGCTCTGTGAGAATATGAGTTCTCACAGAATATGTACATGAGACAATTTAGATGTTGACCTCTCCCTGCTCATTTTTGACCTTCCAGGGCCTCTCTTCCCTAATTGGTCCGGGGTATCCATCTGACCTGTCAATCATATGAGCGCAAACAGTGCGTAATCATAGCTCCACCACAGGTGCGTATATGCAACACTGTAAATGGCAGATAAATGAGCAGGGAGGGAGCACTAGTTACGAGGCAACCCATATGGACTGTACCGGCGTGAATAGAGAACAATGAGAGCTTTAAAGTTTGTTAAAACTAATATTAGTTTGTATCAAAAAGCCTTCTGTTGTACTTCAACATTATGAGTTGATTATGCCCAAAGTACATGGTTGAAAACCAAAAGGCATTTCACAATGGTTTTACTAAAAGCAAAAGCACATGTCCCATGTGACATGCGCTATTTGATGACAAAATACCATCAAGTATACTCCATGAACAAATAATCAAGCTAATATAATAGATAGGACTACACGGCATCCTTAAGGTTGTGCCAGTTGATTGTGTAAAAAGTATAGTACATTGTTGTTCAATAATCATACTCATGACTCATGTGTAGTACTTGGTTGAGTACTTGGTTGTTATATTTGTAGTAATTGGTTGTGTACTATGTGTAGTACTTGGTTGAGTTATATTTGTAGTTATTGGTTTTATACTATGTGTAGTATTTGGTTGAGTTCTATTCATAGTAATTGGTTGTGTACTATGTGTAGTACTTGGTTGTGTACTAGGCGTTGTACTTGGTAGTGTACCAAGTGTAATAATTTGTTGTATAGAACTTGGTTGAGTACTATGTGTAGTAATTAGTTGTGTACTTGTACTTGGTTGAGAACCGGCTGTGGTTGATTGTGAACTAGGTCTAGTACTTGGTTGTGTAGTATCTGTAGTTATTTGTTGTGTAGTACGTGTTTGAGTACCAAGTGTAGTCATTTGTTGAATTGAACTTGGTTGAGTACTCTTTACTTTGTGTAGTTCTTGGTTGAGTACTATGTGTAGTACTTGGTTGAGTTATCTGTGTAGTAATTGGTTCTGTACTATGTGTAGTACTTGGTTGAGTACTATGTGTAGTAATTGGTTGTGTACTTTGTATAGTACTTGGTTGTGTACTAAGTGTGGTAGTTGATTGTGTACTGGACCTAGTACTTGGTTGCGTAATAAGTGTACTCATTTGTTGCATAGTACTTGGTCGAGTACCAAGTGTGGTAGTTTGTTGTAAATTACTTGGTTGTTTAGTAATTGGTTTTGTACTTTGTGTAGTACTTGGCTGTGTACTACGTGTAGTAATTGGTTGTGTACCTTGTGTAGTACTTGGATTTGTACAAAGTGTAGTAATGAGTTTTATAGTACTTGCTTGAGTACCGGCTGTGGTAGTTGATTGTGAACTAGGTCTAGTACTTGCTTGTGTATCAAGTGTAGTCATTTGTTGTATAGTACTTGTTTGAGTACCGGCAGTGGTATTTGATTGTGAACTAGATCTAGTACTTGGTTGTGTATTAACTGTAGTCATTTGTTGTTTAGAACTTGGTTGTGTATCAAGTGTAGTCATTTGTTGTATAGTACTTGGTTGAGTACCATGTCTAGTAATGGGTTGTGTACCTTGTGTAGTACTTGGATTTGTACCAAGTGTAGTACTTGGATTTGTACCAAGTGTAGTAGGGCTCGGTTGCGTAGTAAGTATGGTAGATGATTGTGTACCAAGTGTAGTAGGGCTCGGTTGCGTAGTAAGTATGGTAGATGATTGTATACCAAGTGTAGTACTTGGTTGTTCTGTACTTGGCTCGGAAGTTGGTTTTGTAGTTGGTGGCTGTGTTGTCGAAGCTGGTGTCGATATATTGACTCTCACTGGTCTCCAAAATGTGGTGAAATCTTTAACAAATGTGGCTCTGAAACACACACACACACACACACACACACACACACACACACACACACACACACACACACACACACACACACACACA
>JAOPJO010000017.1:15138919-15149357 GCA_027123675.1 Molva macrophthalma | reverse complement strand
CTGATTCATTGGTCATATCTTAAGTTCACTACAAGTGCGGCTGAAGTTTCTCTCACTTGATCCCGATTGAACGGGCATATCATCAATAATAATAACAATATTGTATGTATTAATATTCATATTAGTAGTATGAGCAATATAATAATAATATTATAATATTAATAATAATATTACATTATTTTGGATTCTAATGTTCTATGAAACCTAATAGAAGCATAACGCTGTTTCACACAATATATTTCATGTTTTGCGTTCAGACCCCGTTTTTAAGAAATGAATAGGGTGGAAAAAACACTATCCGTGTTTGTCACGTGACGCTACTGTTTACCCTGCAACTACAACCACACTATGGCCCCCACATCAGTGGTCCCGCCTCCCAACCTCAATACGATTTGAAGTCAAATGAAGTAGTGCATCCTTAGTGGATGGCACAATGTCAATCAGCACATTTCTGCAACAAATACACAGCATGTTAATATACGCATAATATATGGGTTGTTATGGATGTGTCGATCTTAAAAGTATGTCAAAGTTGTTGTTTAACTTTATATTGTAACCAAATTAATTTAAATTAGGAGATTCTTTATCTAACAAATAATAACACAATTCAAGCCTGTCATGTTGGTCTAACTATTATTACAATGTAGCGCTAATGTTGTAATACGTAATGCTATGTTTTTTTTTACTTTCGAATGCGGAAAGGATATGATTTGACAATGCTATTGATTCAATAATACGACAACTCTTGGATCATTAGTTAACCGTGTATTCCATAGTAACTCCTGCACTAATCTTTCCTTTGCGACGCCTTTAAATAGTACCTCACTATGTTCAAGAAGGGGGAATAGAGGCTATCCCATATGGACCGCATCGTCAATAGAGAATAATGAGAAAAGAGGAGAGCTTTTAAAGTTTGTTAAAGAAAATGTTTCTTCAGTATTGGCTCGTATCAAAATGCCTCAAGTAAGCCTACTTCTAAATCTACAAAATTAGTTGGTAATGCCCAAAGTGAACACTGTTGGCCCTATTACATACAAATAATCAATGGAATACGTGAGTTGTTCAAAGTAGTAGTTCAAAAACATAGCCAGTTTCAAAAGGTGTTTCCTTAAACAAAAAAAGTGTACATGGTTAAGTGAGGAGCCTCGATTTGAAAACATGATGACAAAGGATTGTAGTACGTACTACGTAGGCAAGTTGATGACAAATTATCACAATCCTTGAGGATGTATTACTGCCTCATAACCTCAGTTCTCCATGTAAACTGAAAAAGTATTGGTCATAACCGAACATTCTATTTAGTTATCGAACACTATATCGCCATACTTTTTCAGCTGCACCTATATGCTAACTTTTTTTTTTACAGCTGAGGTGAATGAACACAATTTTGTATTGCCTTGACACAAATGCTGTAGAGCGTTGTAAGAACCGCCCATCAGAGTCAGGGTGCAAGCTCAGGAAGAGCACTAATTTTGTGGCCCACAAGTACGCAGGATATACTGTTTGACCATTCATGCCACTCCTTTGTCCCTGTCCCCCCTTTGATTCTCTGATTCAGCACAGTGTACAGTGACCCTGTGACCCCCGTTGCCACGGAGACAGCGGTGAGGCCATGGCTGCTGGGGCGGTGGTCGGGGAGAATCAGCTACAGAGGATTATCAGAGATCTGCATGGTACGCCAGCTTTGACCTGTGTGTGCGTGCGTGCGTGCTGCATACAACAATGCGTAGAGTGAGAGTGAATGGGGTGGGCTGGTGGTAGATAGTAGTCTGCTGCAGGCATGGTGTGACAGAGGGGAATGAATGTCAAGAGTTGGAGAGGTTCGCCATGGCGCAACAAAGATCTTAGCCTTACTAGACAGAGAATTAGCTCTCTGCTTGACCTGCCTGCCTGAGCTTCCTGATAGCTGGGTCTGAGTCCCCAGCAACCTCGAGCCGGCCAGGGTGTGGCCATAGATAGATTCTTTAGCGATGCAACGAGACACAGGCTTGACCTTTAGGACGCGCCCAGGCTATGTGTCCTTCCAGCTTTTACGTTGGATAAGAGGCAAGTGACTCATGTGTAGGCATTCCTGTAAATCTTTCTGATAATGTGATATGTGTGGCTATTAATGTTGTGTTTGTGTTGATAATACTTGGTTTCTTTTTTAATTGGAAGTATATGTAGTAAGGCAAGGCAAGTTTATTTATATAGTACCATTCAAACACAAGGCTATTCATACTGCTTTGCAAAGGGAGAAATGTAAAAACATCCAAAGGACAATCATTCAAATATAAAAAAAAAAGGAGAAATGTTAAGACAATAATCAAAGAGATGCAATAAATCAGCAGTAATGATCCAGGCTTTTAGAAACAAAGTGGTCTGGATATTATACACAGCTTATTAAATCAATATTTGCAATGCAAACACTGCAAAGTTAGTTGTTTACCACCTTCCTTTCATTTCTGACATGCCATCAGCAGTGAATCAATGTTTTTCTTAAAGCTGGCTATGTAGGAATGTCAACATATAGATAAGCAGAGAAAAGGTGTGTCTAATTTGAGGTATTTAATCATGTGTTATTATTCTAAAGCCTATTCAACTCTTTTGATTTGGTTTCGGTTTGGTTAGCTTTCAGAATTCCTGTTTTCCACTTGTGTTTCCTAACAAACAGAGGCTGTGGCAGAACTTGCCAAGGAGTACCGAGAAACTGGAGAGCCAATCACAGATGACAGTACCAACCTGCACAAATTCTCCTACAAACTGGAATATTTGTTGCAGGTGAGATTTATGCATTGTACCGTGTCTCACGAGACCCCTGTGCAATATTTAATCAGACACTTGGATTACATCATAGTTGGGATGTTGAATCAAAATGTAATAAACCAAGAGCTTGTTTACCTTGTCAACATGGCATTTGTGTCTGAATGAAAAAAGGGTTTGATGTTTGAGCTTCCCCTGACCGTCTCTCATTCAGTTTGATCAGAAGGAGAAGACTACGTTACTGGGCACCAGAAAGGACTACTGGGACTTCTTCAGTGACTGTCTCGCTAAAATCAAAGGAGCCAATGATGGCATCCGCTTCGTCAAATCCATCTCTGAGGTATTCAGGTGATATTTTCCATCTGTTTGTGTTTTGTTATCTTGTTGTTCTTTATCAAGATGCATCACTATTTATTTGCATATGTATTGCCATTCTACCATTACTATTTCAATCATAGTTTTGGCCTTTGTGCTTTTACAGTAGATGTTCTTGAGAGGTATTGGCCACAGGGATGTCTATTTCAGGAAAGTCCTCAGTTGAAGCTTTATGTATTAAAGTCCACATTTCCGTCAGAAGATATGACGTGCCCAGGGCAAACTGTTAACAGTTAAATTCTTAAAGATTGTTGTTCAATATGGTATTCCAAGAAAATATTACACATAGAAATGAGTGTTATACATAAATGAATAAAAAGCTGTTATCCTGACTGTTCTCCTGACAGCTGAAGACATCTCTGGGGAAGGGAAGAGCCTTTATCCGCTACTCTCTTGTACATCAACGCCTGGCCGACACGCTGCAACAGTGCTTAATGAACCAGAGGACCACCAGGTAGACCTTGGAGTTATGCCATGCTCAGAATTATTCCATCTAAGGAATACTTTCTGTCCTTTGCCAACTTCTTGGGACGTTGTGACAGGCGGAGATGGTGGGGGGTGTCGGGGGTCTGTTGGAGATTGCCGTGCGCATGCTGCTAGTGAGCATGCAGTACAGTGTCTTGGTTAATGTTTCTTGCCTCAGAGATATTTCATTTCTGAATGGGTAAGACACAGATGGGCATAGGGCTTAATGCTTTGTACATTCCTGAGGACACTGTAAGAGATGAAACTAACTGAAAAATAAATAAATAAGCCGAAAAAACACTCAAAAACACAGGTGTTAAAACTTTTAAGAAATCGTATTAGTACATGCAAATCATTGTGAGAAAAAGAATAGTGTCGCAGAAAAGGACTGGGATGAGTATGATAAATAAATAACCACATTTAACAGATCACACATTGGAAGCCAACGGCTTAGTTGTGTTTCTGGGAAAGGTAATTTCCCTTTCTATACTTTAACCATAGATTCTCTTCTTCTCTGGTGTTTTACATAAATTCCCCTCTCTGCTCCTCAGACAAGTCAGTACTATAATTACTGAGAGTGTTATCCAGTTAGTGGAACTAATTCCTTGAGATGACTATACAATTAATATATCTACAAGTGAGTGAATTCATGTTGTGTCCAGCTTGCCTCGGCCAATGTCTGTCTTTCACTTCCTCCGTAGTGACTGGTACTATGCCCGCAGTCCTCTTGTAAAGCCCCACCTTAGTGTCGATATCATCAGTCACCTGTACGAGCTCAATGAAGTCCAGTTTGATGTGGCATCCAGAGGTCATGACCTTGATGCATCATGGCCCACCTTTGCAAGGTTTGGTTTCTGATAAACACTAAATGTGTACTACAGTCTCAAAACCACGTAACAAATTAAAAACACTTCTTGTCGAAGCTTCTCTGTGTAGACTATTATATCAATGATTTGTGCACAAGGCGTGTGTTTAAAACCACATGTATCTGTTACCCTCTAATCAGGAGGACACTTGGTATGCCAAACTCACCAGGCCACATGTGGAAACCACCGAGCCGAAGCTCCAGCATTAACAGTCTGGCCAGCACCTACTCACAGGTAACCCACACATCGGCTCTCATGCAGGAAGCACTTCTACGCACAGATTTAAAATAAGGTTCCATCGCCAACATTTAGTAGGCGATGCCACTACTGATGCAGTTAAGTATTATGTGTTTTCTTTATACATTTCCGAAAGGAGGACTTAAAGCTCTGCACTCGTTATTCTTGGCCAGGTGCCATTTTTAATGAATGGCGCTTCTGCAGTAATGGCGCGGAACGGCTCATTATATTCCGGTTTTGGAGCATGGTATATGCTACTTTAGATTCTCATGACCGCACATGTGTAATCTTACGTGGCACACTCGTACGAGTTGTATGTACGCACAAAAGTACGATCAAGTTAAGAGAAATATACGCATGTGTTCTTGTATGATGCCCACTGTCTCGTGCTTTCAGCAACCCGCTATTGTTATTATTATGATTTTACTCATAGAGAACTAATATTACTGCGTTAACTTTATACACCATAGTAATCCTGATGTGAAATGTTTCTCCTGTGTGTATTTCTCATTCACTCACTCCTCTTCCTCCCCCCACCCTATGCATCTTGCAACCATTCAGCAAGCACATGAGCTCCCCTTGAGCCCTGATTATGGCCAGGGTCTGTTGAGTGAGCTGAATGAGTCTCTGGCTTCCTGCGGTGAAGACGCGAGTGCAGTGGAGAATCTTCGCCTGGAGCTGGACCAGTCGGAGCTGAGGCACCAAGGGCTCTTGAGTAGAGTGCAGCAGCTAGGGGAAGAGGCCGGTGAGCTCAGGGGGGTGGTGGTGGAGCTCCAGAGGCAGCTGGATGTGTCTCTAGCGGCCCAGGAGGACCACCGGAGCCTGCAGGCAGCACTCAAGGCTCTGGAAGGTAGAGAAGAGACCCTTTCCAGGGAGTTGGAGGTACTCAAGAGTGTGGACCGAGCCAGAGAAGCTGAGCAACACCTGCTCCTGGATAAATTAGCAGTTGCCGAGGGGAAGAACATGGAGCTTCTGGCCAAGTTGGATGGCGTGCTTAATGAGAAGGGCCAGCAGGCGACCAGTCACTTTGATTCAGCGCAAAAGATACATGAACTGCTGGACAGATTAAAAGAGGCTGAGAGTGGGAAGATGGAGGCTGTCTCTGATATGGAGGACAAGAAAAGGCAGGTAGAAAGATTAGAGGAGGAGCTAAAGGTCAAAGATGTAGCCCTGAAAGACAGAGAGGTCAAACTTGGAGAGTTAGTAGCGTCTTCGTCTGAGGAGAAAGCTAAATTAAAGGCGAGAGTGCTGGAAGAGTGCAATACCACAGAAAGCTTGGCTGAAAACTTGGCCTTGAGAGATAATGAGGCCAGCAATTTGCAAAGAAAACTTGAGGATCTCCAAAAATTGCTTGAGGAGAAAGATAGGCAGGTAGTGGAAGTCAAACAAAGAGCAACAGCTGATGAAGAGACTTCTCGGCAGAGCACAATTGTCCTAAAGGAGTCTTTGGAAGGAGAGATCAATACAATAAAGGAACTGCTAAGGATTAAAGAGACAGAACTGACTTCAAGCAGCAAAACTCTTCAACGGCTGGAATCTGAGAAGGGCAGCCTAACCCTGGAAAGAAACAGCCTAACCATCGGTAACTCTGAACTGGTGACAAGTGTGAAGGAGCATTCCAAGAAGACGGAAGACTACAAGACACAGTGCACCAACCTAATGGAGCTGAACGAGAAGCTCCTGTCCACAGTGAAGAGGAACGAGGAACTCAAAAAGGAAATGGTGGCAAACAGGATGGCACTGGAGTCCGAGTTGGCTTCTTTAAGGGCCTCTGATAAACAACTCAGAAGCCAACTGGATGACGCCAAGGTGACCGTGGATGATAAAGAGAAGAGGCTGCGTCAGGAGAATCGCTCACTGGACGAGAGTCTGCAGCGGGCAGCCATGGCGGCGCAGCTCTCTGAGACGACCTCCAAACGTCTGGAGCAGGAGAACCAAGCTCTCCGAGAGGACAGGGCCACTGTGAGTGCAGCCCTCAGCTCCATGCAGGCAGAGCTGAAGTCATTCAATGGACAGATCGGAGAGTTGGAGAAGAGCCTTGGAACGTCACGCAAGAATGAAGCTGCTCTCCAAGAGCAGGTGAGAGCCAAGGAGGCCCAGCTGGAGAGTAAGGAGAGTGACCTTAAAGAGCTCCAGACCAAAGTGAAAACGAAGGAGAACAGGGAGAAGGAGCTGAAGAAAGCTAAAGCAAAAGCAGAAGCAGCCTTAGCTAGACAAAGTGAAGTGATTGAGAGACTAAGCACAGAGAAACAGGCTGTAGAGGAATCTCAGCTGGAGAGATGCAGCCTGCATGCCAGGGAGAACCAGGACGTGGCGGAGAAACTGGTGTTGGTCGAGAGCCAGCTTGAAGTGAACATGAAAGACGTGTCCAGGCTCCAAGCAGAGGTCCTCGATCTTAGGGTACAGCTACAGAGGGCCGGAGAAGAGAACCTCAAGTGTCAAACAAAACTGGAGGTGACGGCGGGCCAAAGAGCCGAGTTCATGAGTCTCACTGAGCAGCTCCAAGCTCAAACGGAGGCCCTTAATCAGAGCCACGTGGCTGAGCTACTCGGTTGCAAACAGAAGGAAGAGGCGCTGATGGAAGAGCAGGTCCGCCAGGCCGCTGCAGCGCGACAAGAGCTTGCGACACTCAAGGCAGAGAACGAGAGGCTGGGCCTTGAGAACGGCGAGACACGGGAAGGTGTCCACAGGGCCAACACCGAGATGGCCGAGCTGGGGATGACCATCTGTAGGCTGACCGCAGAGAAGGAGGAGGCCAGAGAGGGCTGGACCAAGGAGGCGGCCAAGATTGAAGAGCTGCAGGATGGAGCCACCAGAGAGGTGGAGAGACTGGAGGCCTGCCTAGCTGCCCTGCGCCAGGAAAACACCAGCCTGAGAGTAGGGCTGAGCCAGGCGGAGAACTTGCCGCGGGCTGTCGTGGAGCTCCAGGAGCAGCTGGGGAAGGCCGAGGGTCAAGTGCAGACCCTTCAGCACGCCAGCCGCGAGGAGATGGACGCCGTCAGGTTCCAAATCAGCTCCGAGAGCATGAGTCATCAAAATCAACTGAAGGTGAGTGGAGCTGAGCTGCAACACAGTCATGCATGTGCTCGGGTTCCCGATTGAGTTGGCATAGATCCATTGTGCATTGGTTGTGACTTTTAGTTTTTTTGTCTTTTCATTCAGAGTGTGAATGAACAGCTGACTGCAGTCAAAGCCCAGTTACACTCAGAGTTGGAGACGGTGTCCAGGCTGACGGGAAATGTGTCTGAACTAGAGGTCAGTGTATTCCACCATAATCATCCACAATGCATGATCCAACAACCCTGTTTAAATTCAGTTTGAAATGCTTCAATTTGTTTTGTTTTAATGAAGGCTGTGAATGAGCAACATGCTCACCTCATGGTGGAGAAGGATTCCCACATCACTAAATGTGAGGCTACCATGCGCCACAACGAGTGTGAGATCCAGCAGCTGAGGGAGTCGGTCAGCAGGTGTGTTTACCTGTCCATGGCTACACCTGAGTCATAACCACACACGGTCACCATTGGTTCCCTAACATTCCGTCTCCCACGCCAGGGCTGAGGATGCGCTCACGGCCTTGCGAATCATCTCGGAGGAGCTGAAGGAGCGGCTGGAGAAGACGGAGGCTGAGAAGCAGAGCGATTACCAGAAGATGACAGAGGAGATTGACGACCTCAGCGTAACCAAGAGCACCCTGGAGGGGCGCCTCATCGAACTCCTCAAGTGCGCTCCTTACCGTCTTACCGTTCTCAGCTTTATGGGCGGGATGAAACTTTAAAAAATCTGTTTTTGGTTTCTTCTATAGATAAGACTGTAGGTCAGGTTTGAGATTTGTGAAGAGAGCAAGGCTTGCCCGAACCAATCGCAAAAAAGTGATGCCGTAAATAGTCTGAAATCTTAATTGACTTATAGAGCGGCATCCGCAGTCAAGGGATATTCTCCCAGCGCGTCACAATCACTAATAGCTGACGGATGGCTATGCCATTTTAAACAAGTTGCCCTCCAATTATAACTCTTAACTCTTAAATCTGACCTACAACAAAAGTAAGCCGCAAGGTTGCGGTTGATTTGTTTTGTATATCCTCTTCAAAGGTTGGTGATTGGTTTGGTGTGGCAGGCCTGGCAGACCGGCAGGCCATTATCCCCCTAATGGTTGCTCATAGGGAGAGGGATGTCTCATGTTCTTTTTAAAAGGCCTTGGCGCTGCTGGTAGCCACACTTGACAAACTGGTAGGAGGAGAATGTCAAAAAAGAGAGACTTAAATCAGAGAGAGGGAGAGAGAGAGGGAGAGAGAGAGGGAGAAAGTACAATAGTACAATAGGCCGATTTTCTTTTCGCCGTTGGCTTCACCAGTCTCAATAATAATGTTTGTGTTATTTTGTCATTTTAACAGACTATTTTATCCAATTCTACTTACAATGAACACCGAGACCTATAATTAAAGCAGTCAGGGTTGAGGCTTATGGCTACTACACTACCACTACAAAAATATATATATATATTTGAATATATATATATGGTAGAAATATATATATATAATTGTTGATATATTTTTTAAGATCAACAAAAAGGGTTTTGCATTACTTCAAAAACCACCCTAAATATGTTCCTCTGCATTCCTGCGTGTGCAGGGACAAGGACGCTTTGTGGCAGAAGTCTGACGCGCTGGAGTTTGAACAGAAGCTGCGGGCGGAGGAGCGCTGGTGGCTGGTGGATAAAGAGGCCACCCACTGTCTGGACTGCCAGGGTCACTTCACCTGGTACCTGCGCAGACACCACTGCAGGTGGGCACCGGGGGGGGGGGGGGCCCTCTCCAGGGGTCACTTTGGTAGAAGCCAGTAGACGGTCTTCTAGGCAACGACGTGTGGAGTAAATGCTGGAGTTGCTTGCGTCGTCGCTTGCCTGCAGAGATTAGCGAGAGATTCGTAGGAGTGTAGGTTGTTCCAGCGTGTCCCCCGTGGTCAGAAAGGTGTGTTGGTCAGGGTAGTTGTTGTCCTTATAAAAGATAAATTGCATAAATGTCTTGGCTAGTATTGAGCATCTAGCTGTTTCAAGCTGAATACACAAAGTTCCAAAACATTCTGCAATTTACCCATACTAGGCGAATCGTTGAGACGATTTAGCACATATTTACTATTTGTTAGCAAATGTTGCTACTCTGATTGACCGTAAAGGTCGTTTACCATGCACTATTTCGTCCCTAATAGTCATTATAGGAGCCTTATTTAACTCTTATTAACAGACCCTAATCTGTCCCTTTGTACAAAGTTTATCTTTAAGTAACAAAGTCTCAACCTAGTCAGGCTTGGTGTCTTCCTCGGGGGGCGCTGTTCCAAAACACCACAAGACTGAGCGTGAACATGTTCTGCAGGTTGTGCGGTCGCATCTTCTGCTACTACTGCAGCAACAACTTTGTGACGACCAAGCACAGCGGGAAGAAGGAGCGCTGCTGCAAGGAATGCTACACCCAGCACGGAGACGTGGTGGAGCGCTTCACCCAAGCAGAGCTGGGCCCGGCCGAGGCCCAGACACCACCCACTGGATCTGGGCCAGAGTCACACCCGCAGCCGGCCCCGTACAAACCCACTCCCAGGGTGACAGGTGACTGGGGACGCTGTGTATACCACACACACTGTTCACTAGTGCTTACTATGTATTCCTTGTTCACTATTCTCTACTATACACTCACCGGCCACTTTATTAGGTACACCTTGCTAGTACCGGGTTGGACCCCCTTTTGCCTTCAGAACTG